>VZSF01002834.1:880769-893188 GCA_013398295.1 Chionis minor
AGGTGGACGGGCCGGGGGCGCCGGCAGAGCGCGGCCTGCGGAGCCGCCCGCGGCCGTGGGTGCTGTCGTCAGCGGCTGGGTCTGGGGTGGCTTATTCCCCTTTTTAAGCCATTTTTTCTGTCCCCCCTCCCCCGTTTGGTCTTGTAACAACCGCTGTGCGTACTGCGTAACCGCTGCCTGTCTGTCCGCCAGAGGCGAGTCAGTCGTCTCCTGAAATGCTCTGCATCCCAGCAGAAGGCACGTGACCTAATCAGATAAATGCATTAAAGATTAAAAAACGGAGAAACATTTGTCAAATGAAGATTTTAAAGAATGGTTAGCGAAAGAATAAAAAAACCTTGGTTTTAATTTTTTTTTTTTAAAGAATAAATAAAAGCCCCACTGAGATTTAATCCGTTATCTCAGTAGATTATGTAGCATCCTCTTTATTTATCAAGGTTAAAAGCCACATTCGCAAGCAGTGGAAATCACCATGGCGCTGGATTTAGGCTGATTTATGTCTGCCATGGAACTAGCTGTAATGTTTTACTGACTTATTCTGCTTGCTAACGTTTGGGTTTTTCTTCTGTTTTCTCAATGAACTTACTTTATTCATACTATTACATTCCTATACACTCCTAACTGCTACACACCCTTAAAATCAATTTCAGTCTAATCTTTTCCACACAATCTCTTGGCTAAAATAGGCCTTCCATGAGAATCTCTACAACTACCTTTCTAAGGTAGTTGGACATAAATATATTCAGTAGGCTTAAAGTTTCCTTTTAGTTGCTCAGAAAGAACTGGAACGGAGAAAGCTGACAATGTTAAATGATGTGAAGCAAGTTGGCTGGAAATTTAATTACAACTTCATCAGCATTATGTTTTTAGCTCTACTTTAACATCTTGCAAGGTAAGCTGATATTTTAATAGGAACAGATTGTGGTCTTCATGCAAATACTAGAACGATAAGGATGGAAAGCCGCGTAAAAAATCCTGTAGGGAATCCTAGAGAGATGTCAAACTCTTTTCTCATGTGTGGTAGGCATTAATAGCCTGTAAAGTTGAAGAATTTCTTACTTTTTACAGACATGGTATTTTTCATTGGGTTTGGTTACAGTTTACATAGTGTTTTTTACTGACGCGTCGAAATTATCATTTATTGATAACAAAGGCTCAAACCTTTGTTAGGTTTGTCAGAAAAAGAAGCAGAGGTATAATTTCTGCCCGCAAACATTTAATCTCATGGAAATTTATATGCTTGTTTGTGTAGGTGAAGTGTTTGTAGGGACAGATCTATATTTTAATGAAAGAAAATCCACGCTAAAGCTGAGGCAATGGGATCTAAGCTTGTCCCCATGTAAGCATTTTTTTATTTTTCTCACAGCTGCGAGAAAGCTGTTACAGGATGCTTGTAGGGAAAGGTTTGATTTTCTTTCCGTTAGTCATTTGGAACGCTGCCACTGACTACAGATGAAACCATTTACAAGGTTTACATGCGTCGTGTGTTATCTCCAGGTCAAAGCTTGCTTCGGGCCTGTGCAGATCCTGCCTGCCGTGTTTTTAGCTGTATGTCCGCATCCTGTAACCTAAATGAGGTCTCTACACCCCAAAATCTGAGGCGCACTTCTCTGCTGAGCAAATTATGTTATATAGTGGGAAGACACATATAGTAGGAATCACAAAGGCGGTTTGTGATGAGAGATTGTACCCAGCTGTAGCTCTATACGTCACAGGTAAACCCAGAGCTTGGAAATACGACGGTGCCCTTGCTCTGCTCCTGGGAGGCTTTTTCTAACAGCCTCGCTTCCCAGGTGCAGCTAACGCTTCCCCTTTCCAGAGGCAGGCTGGTACAAATGGCCGCTGGTCTCAGCTGGGAAATCACAACCTATGACACAGCTCCCAGCAAAGACCAGAGCCTGACAGCACAAATGCTTTTTCTCATCTCCATTCCTGGGAGGCAGGAGGCATTAATCTCATCCAGAACGTGCTCTTAGTTGTTGTTTCCCAGAAGCAGGTCAGATTTACTTTTTTTATTGTGATCTGCATTCTGAATCACTCTAAAAGTCAATGGTACTTTCTACCTTCATGTTGAAACATTGGAGCTAACAAAATTTAGTAAGAAACCAAATGGGGAATTATTAAATACACAGAAGCTTGATTAGGAGCATTAAATAGAGTTTTATTTAAGCTAGTTTAAACATTGAACATTGATGCGCTTGAGACAACAGATGTGCCTAGATAATTGTAAATAGAACTAGCAATAAAAATACATTTTTATGGCATGAGGATCATCTTATGAATTTCACAAATAAACACACACAGGCAAAACAGAAAACTAGAGATCAGAAAGAATGTCCATTCTCAGAAACCTACATATTTCTATGAATTTTCTTATTTTCTTACTGGTTTTCCACCCAGGGATCCTGGGTACCTTTATGACTTTTAATTGTTATAGCAGAACGATGGGAGGTCAATCCTATCTTTCAGAGAAAGGTGATTTATTTGAGCACAGTTCCTATTTCACCTTTCCTATTGTTAGTAATATAATCCCTGAATAATTATGAGCACCATAATGCTGCACATATGTAATCCATCTCAAAGTCAGTAAATATAATTTCTTCAAATTACAAGGAGGATAATTAAATTCTCTACAAAATATTGGTCTTTGAACAAAATCACAAGATAGACTTTGAAATGCAAGCCTGCTTCTCCTGTCTGCTCCACCATCAGCTTACAGAGTAGCCATAGGATGCACAATCGGATATGTTCGAGAAAACTTGAAGTTGCGTTTTGCCTCTGCTTTTGAAACAGGTTGTATCATCTTGCAACTGTCCATGTTGGGGAATGCCAAAAAGACAGAGTTTCAAAACATTAAAAGTAACAATCATGAAGTTCAAAAGCTTTGAAACAGCACCAGCAAATAGCTGTATAATACGAAATTTAACTATTCCAGGTGTGTTTTCTTCTGTTTGCACAACGTTCATCTTGGAATATATTTACGTAGTTAATTATGCTTTCTCTGAACAGGTGTATTTTCCCACTTGCTATAAAACTATGTCCAAACATAGTCTGTGCAGTCAAAAATCAACGATTTCCTAGCGACTAACGAGAAAACATTACCAACGAAGAAACAAGGTTCAGCTCAAGTTCCCTCGCTGTACTTTATATTACCTCAGGATTCTCGCTACAAGACTTCTCAGTCCAACCATATTTTTTGCTTCAAAGAGCAACAACCATTTCTTTTATAATAAGCCATCTGCTCACTGCCTTAGCAAAATCCATGCAACAGCTTCCCAGCAGCACCAACACCTGCTAATAGGGGATGGTGTTTCAGGCAGATACTGCCAGCCTGTCACAGCTTCTTATCTCCTATCTCTCTAATCTTCAGAGTACTGTCTGGGATTATCTCCTGGAAATCAAATGCCCAGCAAGATGGCTTGTTTTTTTATATATATCAGCAAGCACGTACTTGATTGAGTTCATTGCTGCTGTAAACATCTTTTATTATACAGATCAATGTGAATTTACAGGCCGTAGCGGTGTGATACTGCCACAACTTAGCATTTCATATATAATAACTTTTTATAGTCTTCATCACTCCAAACAGGGTCTGGGTGAAATTCAGTACTGATGTAAGCAGATACCATAACACCAAAGGTATCCATAGACTACAGTCAATTACGCTCAAGCTTAATGGGGCCCCTTCGGTTCAGGCATGTTTTTGAACAGCTTTAAGACATGAGTACTTCTATTTTTAACCAGACAAAATATCATTTCAGAGTGTCTTTATCCGTTTAGTAATCAAAGCTTGGAGGTTCCTTTTCAAATAATCTCTTCAAGTTTCCATCTGCTGCCTGCCCCTGTTTAAGAAAAAGGGAGTACCAGATCTCCAGCAGTTTGGAGAAGTGTTTCTTGTTGCTGAGCAGCCATCAAGCCAGTAAAAAAAAAAATTAAAAAAAAATATATTTCCACTGTATGAAGGCTGTAAGAGCAAATGAGGCATAAGTTGAAGGAAAGTGGAATTTATATCTGCTGATCAAAGTTAATGTGGTCATCCAGGAAATAAAACCAGTTTTCATAAATACCCACAAATGGGGGTAAGATCATACAGTGTTACTAAAGGCTACCTATGCTACCGCTGGCCTGCAGGCACGAGTAGAGGGGCGTGAGTTGTTCCTCCTGTGCAGCTGGACATAGGAATGAAACCATTATTTAAGGAATACAGTCAGGAATCACTGAGAAAGTGGGAATGAGAGAGATTTCTGCCTCAGCAAAGTTACGCTGTTTCTCATGTAGTTAATGTGCCCTTTCACAGTATAAAAGTTACCAGTACTCCTTCAATCCACGCCTTACCAGGTGTAACTGGAAATTGTTTCATACAGGTTTATTGAAAGAAGTCTGAAGTGATCGGTTCATTAGTTTGATGTATTCCAATCTGACAACTATTGTGTGTTATATTGTATTACTATCACTGTAAGAATTTTCAAGAAAGATAATTGGAATCCAAGCTTTCTGACCTAAGGAAGCTCTAAATTTTTTTGAAGACATCAATTCAATTGACAGAGAAAAGACTGCATTTTTCATTATTTGGGTCTCTTGATGCTTTGTTAATTTAAATTTGGGCCAGAAGGAAAAGAATTTTGCATTTTGCGTAGAATATTAGAATTTGTTTGGATAGGCTAGTATACCTTTGTCATAAGCAAAACTTTTATTCACTTGACTTTACAAGAATTACTCTCACAGCATTCCTATCAGGTAAATATTATGCATCTCCAGTAAGGCAAGGGATCCAGATCCAAATGTATTCCAATGCCATCGGTTCAATGTTATATGGGCAATGAATTTGTGCCTATTCGATACGTATATTGTCAAAAGCCACACAGGAGATAATGACCTGAAATATGTACAAGGTTGAGAAAAATCTTTTTTCAGCATTCATCTAATTTACTTCACACTTTGTACACTGCTTGGAACACAACCTCTGGAGTCCCAGGCAGAACGAAGTGCACGAATCCTCCCAGATCCCATTCATGTGCTCAATAGGTTAGATGTCATAGAGCCTCTTAGAAAATTTAACATACTTAAGATGTATGAATTTATAGCCTTGTGATGTTTCTTAATAAAGATAGTTTGAAATATTTTTTCCTAAAATATTTTCAGAATTTGTGTTCCGCAGACCATTCCTACAGTAGTTAACTAGCAAATCTGTTTTCCAAAGTCTTAGTTCTAGATAAAGGTCTTTACATTAGCTGAACTACAGAGAACTTCATACCACAGAAATACAGTATTTTTCATGTGAAAAGGACTACTGAAGAGTTGATCTTTACTTAAATAGAATAAAACTGTATGCAGACTATTAATTATTAATTAGATTTCAATAATATGCACCATTAAAACATTGAAAAATGTTAGTTCTTCACTGTTTCTACACACAAATATCTCAAAAAAATCACAGGTGATATGAGAACCTCTATTTAGGCCTACCTCAAACCAGTTTCCAGATGCATGGATAACAGTTTTTGGGTTGTTGGGGAAAGCATTTTTCTTTAATACAACCATAAATTAATTTTGCAATGGTGACAAACGCTTTTTAATCACGACAGGACTATAGAATCCTTTTAGATTTTTCTTCTAGCATACATGCTTTGTTTCTTTCCACCCGTAAAACAGAAATAGTACTTACAGCCCTCTTTACAAAGGCATGTTAGATGTATCTGTGCCATGTGGTACACTGATAGAATATTTCCATACTCATAGTGATTTCATTACTAGGTAGGCATTTGAAGGAAACCAACATAGTGAAATGACAGTAAAATCAATACTGCCTTCACCAGGGCAGGGAGATAGGGAAATTTCATTAACAGTGGAAAAATCTTCCTCATACCAGTACTGCAAGATGCACTGGGCTGAAAAATGCAAAAACATCTAACTGCATGTACTGAATTCCGATCCATCAGGGCTGACTCGCTGAGACAGTCAGGTGCTCAGGTGCTTCTTATGCTGCAATTCAGTTTCCTGGAGTGCCTGTTAGCCTGGCGAGGTGGGCAGCGAAGCCAGCACACAGCCCTCCTCACCCACTCAAACTGGGATCTCACAGCAGGGGACGTAAGAGTGACAGAAGTGGCACAGTATTTCTGCAGAGAGAAAGTGGAAGTTATTGGAGTGGGGGACAAGGACTAGCCATTTGCATTTATAGGACTACTTAAGCCTAGAACTGTAGTACCCTCTTTTGCAACATGTGGTAAATCCTACCAAATCGGAGTTTGTGCCGTACAGCACTAAGTAACACGAGATTAGTATGTATTTAGGTGGGACAGCTCTGCATGCAAGAAATACAGACCATAGGAAGGCACTGAAGTACTGGAGCTGGGCTATGGGCAGCAGTCTGAATCTTCTGCAAAGTAAATTAATCTTTTAAGAGTTCAGATTTATATTACAAAGACGTAACACATCAGGAGGCAGCAAGAACAGGACTGCTTGCTAAGAGAACAAGAGCCAAGAGAGATGCCACAGTACCCAAGCAAGGTAAGCACGATGGACCTAGAAACAGTGGACAGACCCAACCAAGAGCCTATATTGCGAGGCAGTATCATGGTGATGAGACAGCCCCAAGGTCAAGCCAGTCCATAGGCAGGGATAAGGTCTGGCAATTATCAGGCAGATCCATAGCCATGAAGACAGGGCTGACACCAAGCTAGGAAGCCATTGCATGGGCTTAAAGTGAGGACCAGTAGAGGTAGGACCAGGTTGTATCTGCATAGGAGATCAGCACTCTTCCAGTATAGCTCCAACAAGAGCTGAGGGGTCAGGGCTCAATTTAAATAGACCTTCTGAGCCCATGGGGGAGGCTCCAGGTGAGGCTGGTCAGGGCCATTAACTGGGGGAGGGAACTGGGGTTGTTTAGCCTGGAGAAAAGGAGACTGAGGGGAGACCTTACTGCTCTCTGCAACTACCTGAAAGGAGGTTGTAGCAAGGTGGGGAATTGGTCTCTTCTCCCAAGTAAAGAGCAATAGGACAAGAGGAAATGCCCTTAAGTTGCACTAGGAGAGGTTTAGGATGGATATTAGGAAAAAATGTCTTTCACTGAAAGGGTTATCAAACATTGGAACAGACTGTCCAGGGAAGTGGTTGAATCACAATCACTGGAGATATTTAAAAGATGGGTAGATGTGGTGTTTAAGGACATAGTTTAGTAGTGGTTTTTGCAGCGTTAGGTTAGATGGACTTGATGATCTTAAAGGTCCCTTCCAACCTAGACAGTTCTGTGATTAAAGCTTATTAGTGCCCTGATGCAACAAGATTCAGAGGAACTTGGAATTTGAGCATCTTTCCTTTGAAATTCTATTATACTGGCTGTAGACTTTTTCATTTTGTGTTCTCTTTCACAAGGAACTTCTTTTACTCCCTATCTCTTGTGAGCTTAATCAATATTTGTCTGGATAGGTATGTGAGATTTAATTCAAGCTGTAGAAGGAACTTCCCTGTTCAGCAATAGAGTTTTGTTTACCTAACCCTTTCAGTCAAATCTTGCTTGCTATTTACAACAGGAATTTCTAGTTCTAGAAAAGATAAACAATATAGGGGTTAACTCACAGGAGACTTAATAATACCCCCAAATACGTAATATTTTCTACAGGCTGAATAACATCTATTTGCTCTTGTTTTATTATTTTTAGAGATTGAAAATTTGTCTTTGTTGTGCAGCATTCACTAACAGGAACTATTAACAGAGATTATAAAATGAACTGAAATGTGCAGAGTGAGGACTTGTGGAATAGCACACTATAAAATGATCTTACTGAGTTTATGTGGATTTCCAACACAAAAAATAGCTCATGTCTTGAAAGTTGATTTATTCCTTTTTAAGTAAATGAGTAGGATGCAAATGTAGAAAGGATAGCCTGATAATAACTCTCATTTCTTTAAAGCACTGTCCTTCTGTTTTATAATAAAAGAGTTTTTCAGCTGATGATCCAGAACTGACAGTGGCAGATTACGGGTTTGCTACTCTCCAAGTCCCATCCCACCCCTATGTTGGACTAAAAGTCTATTGCAATGAAGTTGGTAGAAAAGAAATGACTCAGTACAACTTCACATTTTATAAAAAGTGCACTGGAATCAGCAGGTCCATGAAGAACTGGTGAGATTTTACCATTCAAAGTTCCATCCACAGTTACACAAGATTTAAATTCACCTTCAGTTTAATTGTTCTGCATTTCCCCTGTTTTGACTCAGCTATGTATTCTGTTCACTTTGCTCTTGTTTGAAAGACTATAAAGACATAAGAGGATGTGAATTTGGATTACATAAACAAGAATTGCTTTAAATTCCTTTTTCTCTCTCAGAAAAATGAACGGAAGAGTGTCATTCACAGGATTCAAACAAAAGTTCCAAATAACCTGAAATTCAGTTAGTCTTTTGTATGTGACATACTGTGACATTGTGCCATGAGTTTTTCATAGCTAAAGTTTAAGAGGTGTATTTTTATACTGAGTACAAATTATAGAGCTACAATTATAACAAGAACAAAATGGAGATTTTAATCATATATTACAGACATAAAATGAGGTCAAAGTTAACTTGTTGTTCATGTATGACCAAGTTCACCTGTCTATATATCTCCCACAGATAGCAATTATATTATAGACAGCAATAAAAGGGAGGGATATATAGGAAGAGTATCACATTTTAAGTCCAGAAAAGTAGTAGTGTAATAACATATATATCAATAATAGTAATAAGTTCCTGAAGCAACTCATTGTAATGAAACTCTGCCAGGAGAGGAGACAAACTAGATAAACTTTTAATCTCATTTCTAAAACATTACCTGAAAAAAAAGTGAGTTCTGAAATATCAGGCACACAGAACTACCAGATTGTTGGTTTTTTAATTCTCCATAATTGTGTATAGGAAAGAACCTGCTGTTTCATATCAGTAACAACAAGCTTTGAAATATTCATCAGCTAGCTAATATTTAACCCTTCTATTTATCGTGTCTAATTGGCAATCCATATTGCAAAGGGTAAGATTTTTACTCTTATTTGGACTTCCCCGGTACTTTTAATTAGCTTTCTAATAGTCATTTCACCTTTCTAAAGCTATCGCCTCGAAAGGCACAATAAAAACACACTATCAATATAAAGTGATAAGCAGAGTTGTCACTTTTGTATAGTCAAAGTCACCTTTCTCATATTCTTCTTTCATTATATATAAATATTTAATCAGTAAATATCTATGTCAAAACAGAAAGCAATACAGAAAACAATAAAAAAAGCTGCTGCCAGAAAACATGTTTATTTTTGACATCTATTGCAAATTAAAGCAGGCCATAAAAGCATGAAGCATTCCAAAAGAAATGTGCAAAATAAGGCTCTACAAAAGCGTATTTCTCCTCATAGAGGTACGGCTACACAGGATCTGTCCCTTCTAAAATGACCTAGTTTTTCCCCAAGGTCCCCAGCTTTTTGAAGACCAAATGTTGTTCTGCTGATGTTTACCGGGGTTGTCCTAAGCAACCAGATAAACCAGAGAGATTTAAAGGGGCCTGTCCTGTCTCTGCTGTAGTCTCCAAAATCACAGAAAGGAATGGAATTTTGCAGAGTGCCCTGCCTGTGGGCAAACATACAGCCTGGGGTAGGAGGGTCCTTCAAATTCTTCACAACTATTTGTTGTAGCAAAGAAACAAAAGACTGCTGCAATTGTACTTTACATAGACATGTAGATTTTTGGGTTTGGTTCAGGCTATAGAATGTAATTTTTGTGAATACAATAGATAATATTACCATGATTTACATTTCCTTAGGATCTCATGGGATTTTGATGTCCAAGAAGCAACAGTGATGATGTGTGATGAGTGATTATGATTTATCATTTCAATTATGGTAGAAAGCAAAGACTCCATTCAAAACTAGGACCCTGTTGTGATGCAGCTGTCCAAACATACATTAAAAGACTGAGTCCAGACCAGAGGTCTGCAAATTATTAGACTTAGAGCCATCAGGGAGTGAGCAGAGAGCTCCCCAGGCAGAGCAGGCACACAGCCAGGGATGAACCCAGACCTCGCGTGCATTGGTGGGATTGTAACAAAATCTCGGGTTCTCCTAGTTATAAGCAGCACTTTTACTCTCCAAATGAAATAGGTTACCTCCCCTACTATATTCTGTCTTAACAGACCATATTGCTTATTTTCCTCTTGAATGAGGCAAGTTCTACAAGTTCTCTTCTGTAATGACTTTATCTGTTTTCCTTCATAGAATCATAGAATCATAGAATCACTTGGGTTGGAAGAGACCTTCAGGATCATCGAGTCCAACCATAACCTACACTACCAAAATCACCACTAAACCATGTCCCTCAACACCACGTCCACCCGTCTTTTAAATACCTCCAGGGACGGCGATTCCACCACCTCCCTGGGCAGCCTGTTCCAATGCCTGATAACCCTTTCGGTAAAGAAGTTTTTCCTAATATCCAATCTAAACCTCCCCTGGCACAACTTGAGGCCATTTCCTCTTGTCCTGTCACTTGTTACTTGGGAGAAGAGACTGACTCCCACCTCGCTACAACCTCCTTTCAGGTAGTTGTAGAGAGAAACACATGTACGTGCTCCAGTTCTTCCGGCTTTGTTTTCCTCTCCCTTTACCATTTCCAGACTCTCTTCTGTCCTGTACTCTTTCATTCCTTTTCCAGTTACCATGCTGTCCTCTCTGTGACGGGGTGAAGCTGCCCTCCCTTAGGGGTCTGCTTCTCACCTTGTACCCCCTCCAGCCTTTCTCCTCTCTCCTCCCTTGAAATCCCAGCTGCCACGGGACCGCCGCTCTCCAACGCCACTGAAGCCTTCGGAAGCCTCTGGCCTCATCTGTCTCTCTCACTCTGAGACAGACAGATGAAAAGGCACTGCATAAGCAATAATTATTGGCATTGATTGTATTATTGGTATTTGCATGTCAAAGGATCATTATACAAAACACTTAGTTGCCCCTTCAAACAGGTAGCAAAGGGAAAGGAAATATGCCTCTCCTGTCCTCCACAGGGAAAGTGCTTTTGACTGAAGGAGAACAACGTAACCTGTGTATCATTCCTAAGAAATTATAGGAATAAATTATTTACCCAGGAGAACCATTTCTAACATGTCTTTTGTGCCTATTCAGTATACCGTCCTAGGCTAATCTTGAGGGACTGGATAAGCTAATTATACTCTTGTCTCTGCAATAAATTGATGGAATGTTATGGCAGAAATGAAAGAGATCGTAAGCAAGGTTATTTTCTTTGAGATCATTTATGAGAAGTAACAGCTGCAAAAATAGAAAACCAACCCAGGCCCAGTGTTGCAGATAACATCCTGATGCCACTGATGGCAAAACTTTGCTTGAGTATGAAGAAAACAAGATTTCATACAAATCTTCACAAAAATACTTTTCTCCTCAGCAATGGCTTTTCTGGCTTTTGCCTCTGTGTGTGTGCTCAGGGATTAGAAAACGCAACTGTACTTTATCTTTTCATTAATGACCGAGTAGTCCCCCAGTTGATTTAGACATGTCCACATCTTTATATGCAACACTATTAATGACAATAAAACCTAGTGTCTCAATTATTTGCATAAAGCAAGGGATGCTAAACACCACCAAAGTGTGCTGCTGAATTTCATTCTCTTTGTGAACTTTTTTTTATTTTTTAAATTTCAGCAATATAAAGAAGTAAAACAGGGGAACAAAAGAAAAGTATGTTTAAATCAGAGGATAATTTATATTGTGATAAAAATAAAGTAGACAGAAAGGAATATTTCTGAGGAGAGATATCAAAGGACAAAAAAGCAGCCGTCTCAAGCGATCTGCACATGAAATGACCTGGATGAAGGGATGGGGTGTACCATCAGCAAGTTTGCTGATGACACGAAGCTGGGAGGGGTGGTTGACACCCTGGAAGACCGAGCTGCCATTCAGCGTGACCTGGACAGGCTGGACAGTTGGGCAGAGAGAAACTGCATGAAGTTCAACAAAACAAAGTGCAGGGTCCCTCACCTGGGGAGGAATAACCCCATGCACCAGCACAGGTTGAGGGCTGACCTGCTGGAAAGCAGCTCTGCAGAGAGGGACCTGGGAGTCCTGGTGGACAACAGGATGACCATGAGCCAGCAATGTGCCCTTGTGGCCAAGAAGGCCAAAGACATCCTGGGGTGAACCAAGGAAGAGTGTGGCCAGCAGGTCGAGGGAGGTCATCCTCCCCCTCTACCCTGCCCTGGTGAGGCCACATCTGGAGTGCTGTGTCCAGTTCTGGGCTCCCCAGCTTAAGAACAGCAGGGAACTGCTGGAGAGGGTACAGCAAAGGGCTACAAAGATGATTACAGGGCTGGAACATCTTATGATGAAAGGCTGAGGGATTTAGGTCTGTTTAGTCTGGAGAAGAGAANAACCAAGGAAGAGTGTGGCCAGCAGGTC
>VZSF01002835.1:0-118993 GCA_013398295.1 Chionis minor
CGGAGCCGAGCGCGGGGCGCAGGCTGCCCCCTGGCGGCGCCTTTGAACGCGCCTGGCGCTGCGGGAAGCGGGAGCGGGAATGCATAACCCCAGGCAGGACCATCAAACCGTCCCCCTCGCTCACAGTCGGTTTCCGTCAGCTTGAGATCACAGCCAAGCCGCGGGGAGGCAGCTGCTGCCCCAAGGGCGTGTGGCCCGGCGGCCGGCGCCCCGCGTCCCTGCGAGGACGCGCCGTGGGGACGGCATTCCCACGCCTGGCTCCTCGGGGACCGTTTCTGGGTTCTTTGGTCAGCATCGGGAGGGAAGGAATAACTGCAGTCGGTTTCCACAGGCTATGAAAACTTTGCCTCCTTTAGTTACTGCAGCGAGAGAGGGTGGAAAACACCCGATGTTTATTTTGTCGCCCCCAGCCTCCAGTCAACGGCAACTGCCAGCGTTCAGAGAAGACACCAAAGTGCCGCTATCAGTGGTCCCACCTGCTCCCGTTTGGTATCTTGCCTTCTGCCTTTGGCAAAGCTCTTATTTTTCCTTCAAAGTGAGAAGTCTATGGTTGTTTTCCAGCACGATTAGGTGGAAGATCACGTGAGCATCCTCACGAGGATGGTGGCTAGAGGAGCTCCAAAGCATCCCGTGATCACCTTGCAGCCTCTGCAAAAGGGCTGCTGTTGTGTGGGAGGCAGCCTAACACCACGTGTGCTCTGCAGATCTCAGCGCTGAGATGTTTCATAAGCTCAAAACGTTACTGAGAGTTCCACCTCAGCTGTCTCATAACATGGTTTGGTGCAGAAAACTACCCAGTGCCGTGCCAGGTCTTCCTAACATTGGTACTGAACAGGCAAAGTACACTTGCTGCCCAAAGTGGGAAGGAAGCTATCACATCGAGGAGACCTATGACCTGGATGAAGGGATGGAGTGCACCGTCAGCGAGTTTGTTGATGACACGAAGCTGGGAGGGGTGGCTGACACCCTGGAAGGCCAAGCTGCCAGTCAGCACAACCTGGACAGGCTGGAGAGTTGGGCAGAGAGAAACCGTATGAAGTTCAACAAAAGTAAGTGTAGGGTCCTGCACCTGGGGAGGAATAACCCCATGCAGCAGTACAGGTTGGGGGCTGACCTGCTGGAAAGCAGCTCTGCAGAGAGGGACCTGGGAGTCCTGGTGGACAACAGGATGACCATGAGCCAGCAATGTGCCCTTGGGGACAAGAAGGCCCATGGCATCCTGGGGTGCATCAAGAGGAGTGTGGCCAGCAGGTGGAGGGAGGTCATCCTCCCCTTCTGCTCTGCCCTGGTGAGACCACAGCTCGAGTCCTGTGTCCAGTTCTGGGCTCCCCGGTTTAAGAAGGACAGGGGACTGCTGGAGAGGGTGCAGCGAAGGGCCATGAAGATGATGAGGGGGTTGGAGCATCTTTCTTATGAGGAAAGGCTGAGGGAGTTGGGTCTTTTTAGTCTGGAGAAGAGAAGACNCTGGCAGGATCTCTAGAGGTCCCTTCCAACCCTTAACATTCTGTGATTCTGTGGGAGTCGGGTACGGGTCACTTGTCCCCAGCACCACAAACCAGGATGCAAATGTCGCAAGCACTGCCATAAGCAACTACCACAAAGAGTTTGACACGAATCATCAGCTGTTTAATAACTAGGTTATTAGATCAGACTTAACCTGACCAAGAATCTGGTTAGGTGTTTAGAACTGGAAGATTACAACCTTCTCTTGTTGGAGAATATTTTTTTTATTTAATAAAGAGCTTGTAGCTGAATGGTAAATAAGGTTTAGACCTGCTAGAAGATTAAGTGTTCTGCTCTGTTCCTAGGCTTATACTTAAATCAATTAATAGTTCTCAAGGTCTGAACGGTAGGGATATGCATGAATTTTCTTAATTCCACCAGCTGAAAGAGATCTGAATGACTTCTGCCTTACATTGTCACACAAACACTGGTACAGCTTGCAGTGAGGTAAATCATCAGCAGAATAGGATTATCCATCAGTGATCCATTAGAAGCGTAATACATCATAATAGATTACAGCAGATTAAAAATGTGTAAAAAAATCCATTAAAAAATCCTAGTAAGAATGGGGGCTGTTTGGATTTTTTTTTAACTTTATTTGCCCTCTTTGTTATTTAATTTTCCAGTTTAAATGATGAAGTTTATGAAGAATTAAGTTTCTAAAGAATAAAGAAGTTGCAAACCAGCCAATTTACTCCATATCTGCATTATCCTTGTTGCTTCTCAGAAACATGAGGCTTATTGTGCACAGGCTATACGGTGTAACATGTATAGAGACATATATTTCCATGCTGGAACCACAGACATGGGCATGGACACAACCTCAACTTTCCCAGGTGGGGATCCTGAGACCATTTTTCCTGAATTCCTCCTTCCACTTCCTCCAAACCAAGACTGAAATCCCATGTTTTCCCTTTTCCCACTGCATATACTCATTTCATCAGCCTCTGCTCCCGCATCCTGAACAAGGAATACAAATCTAGCAGCATTTCTAGGTGTCAGCTAGGATAGACACTGTTGTTGTGCTTGGATCAAGATGGAAGGTACAGACTGACGCCATGGCAAGCTGCCGTCAGCTGGATGACTTTCTGCAGTACCTTTTTTTGGAACTCAGCTTTAAGAGTCCAGCGTTAATTTGGTGCTCCCGGTGCATGATCTGCTTCATGGACCAGCAACGGGGCATGTAGCGTAGCAGAGCACAGCGTAGGAGGTTCTGGATCACGTGGTGGTAACACCCATTTTTGTCTCTCAAATAGTGAACCATAAAGCAACAACAAATACAGAAAGTGATCATTACCAAGTGACCTAATTAGGTTTGCCATCTACTTGATTACGGTGTTATAAATCACTTCATCAATAGGCATTATATCTTTATATAAAGTTCCTACACAAAAATCTTGGGGTAGTAATTATAGTCTAAAACCCTGTACACCTCAAGAAAGGTGAATTACATTGATAGCTTTCCAGCTTGAATTGAAATCTTTAAGTTCTACTACACAGTGAACACACATCCTCTGGTTCCTCTGGTGACAGTGCCCTTGATCTTAAAGATGTATAGGCAATAAATGATCTGCAGCCAAATTAATTATTTTTCTTTATAACATTTCACTTTTTTTAGTTTTTATAATAGCCGTGACTTAACTTCCTAATCATTTGAAATAGTCCAATTAATCCCACTTGTTTCTGCAAATACAGAAGGTCCTCCTGGCTGGTTGCTATTCACTCTTCACTTGAAAGATCTACTAGTCCCTCTGCTATTGTGTCCGAGTGGCCTACACAAGGGGAACTGGTTTTTTAGTTAAATTATACTTAAATGTAAAACACTTACAGTTTCTTGACAACTCTGTTCTGCAAGCTCCTCAAATGGGCATGTGAGCCACTTCATTGTGAAGGCGTATCTTCATTGCTCTTCAAAACACGGCTGGCTCCAGGAGCACAGATTTACCTGGTGAATTGCTCACAAGTAAAGAAAAAAATGGATACCTGCAAAATATCCAGCAAATTTTCTTCTCAAGAATATGTTAGTGAATGCCTCTCATTTGTAGCTTTACAGTTGTGCCCCATATTATGAGATTCTGATTAAATTCTCATTAATTTTGTCATTATAGAAAAGGAGCTTTAACATTTTGAGTGGGTGTGAAGTTGCATTATGACTTCCGTGCTCATTCTGCCTGAATTATTATTCATGTTCAAAGAGTTGTAAGAGCTTTTTTAAAAACGTAGTGTGTTGCTGCCCTTGCTATAGAACTTCTTGGTGTATATTTTGTTCTCCCCTGGTGTAAGTTACATAAGAAAAAAACACACAGGAACATGCTAAGGCAGGTTTCTCAGTTCGTCAAAAGATTGATCCACCAATCCAATCAGTCTGTCATAAAGAGCTTGTCTGCTTTAAGACTCACTGTAAACATATTCTTTCCCATTTTCTCCTGGGTAAAGTTCTGTCCTATGCCTGGAAACAAGTTTTGCTATAGAAGGTATTTTCACTCGACCAGGAACACACAAACATGAGTGTATTTAAATTTGTAGGATTATTTTTAATTTGTGTTATTAATAAACTTTTTTTATTTTGTGTTCTATTTTAATATTTCTCAGGTTTTTATTCCCTTCTGTCTGGTGCAAACTGTACTTACATTCCATGGGAAATTAGAAAGAGGACTTCAGAATTTAGTTCCTGATTACTGTTATTTGTTTTCTGTAACCTCTGTTGAAAAGGGTAGGAGACAGCAGCCTTCCTTTCCAAATGCCTACCAAAAATCCCATCATTTCATGTTTTACACTACATGACCCACAACCAAAGAATCAAGATGACAGATGCATAATAATATGAAATCTTTACCCACCTGCATCCAAAAGAACGAACCATTTAAACAGTTTCACTGCCAATTTCAGGATAAGATTGTGATTGGAAGTACTTTTTCTCCTCAGTTTCCTGATGGTTCATAAGAACAAACCTGCAACGAACAGTCAGAGTATAAATATGTACTACTTTGCAAATACTACTATTCTTTTCTTAACTGTAGTGCAAAACCAGAGGGACTTCCAGTTTACTTCCTGAATCTGAAAATGTTGCACGCATATGGCAGAAATGTAACGATCTCTGCAGTACTTTAATTTTATGCTCAAATTTGTTTTTCTAGAACAGCTTGATAAGTTGATTGTCATCAGATACTTAGAACTTATAACACCAACAATCTCTCTACAACACAAAACTGTAAACAAAAATAAGTTAAGATTTAAATGTTTCTACATGCCAGAAAAATCTTACTAACCAGTATTAGCAATATTATTTACACATTTTCTTAAAGCTGACCCCCACACACACTTCTTTTATTGAATATGCTAAAAAAAAAAAAAGCCGTGTATGAATTTTTCAAATCAATATTAACTGTTTTTCTTAAGCTATGAAAAATATAATCTATTTCTGCCTGGGAATTATTGCCAGGCAAGCTGATGTTCTGCTGGATGCTGCTAAAGCTTTTCAGTGCAGTAAATATTGTTGATATAATTTCACTGACATATGGATCAGAATACTATAGATAGTTTATAGCCAATTGTTTGAAATACATTTGTGTATGAGCATCTAAGAGGAGCAGGAAATAAAACAAAAGCTTGTAAAACTTGCTGCTAGTGTCTAGATCAGTAAAGAAAGAGGTGATTGAAAACATACCAGAGTTTTATAGCAGAGCAAGAATTGCTATCTTATATAAGGTCAGATATGTAGAAGAAAGACTTTGAAGAAAGTATAAATATTGTTTAGATTTAACATAAAAGCCTGGAAATAAAATAATTTCTAAAAGTATGTGACTATCTATTAAATATTCACTCAAGGATCAGAATAATAAGGTGACCAAGAAACGGTCTAGTATACAGACTGGAACAAACGAAGAATTACAAGCAGGCTCCTTCCAGGGTAATCGATCAAAGACAGTTGCACTTAAAGTCATGTGTGTGAATGCATACTGACAGGGTCCGTTACTAGCACAAAACCAAAAAACGAAATAGCCATTTCCCAGCAAACTGAAGTCTTTGCAGCTGACGACTACCTTCTCAAAGGTGAGCTGGCCCTCTCACTCTCTCATTGTAACCCTCCAAAACTTCGGGTCTTAGAGAAGGAAGCACACCCTTTGTCACCAACAACGCTCCGAATGTGCACATTGTTGCTGTTATGTCCAGGGAGTTATTTTTGTCTTCCTAATCGTAATAGCACCTAACTACTCATGTGTGGCATTGTCTAAACGCCTCTGACTGACAAAGATGATTCATGACCAGCAACAAGAAGAATCAAAACCTTTTATTTTTGGAGAAGTGAAAACAAGAACACTTAATTAAAGAACCCTGATTAAACTAGTCAATATATTTTTAATGTAAGGCATTTTCCAAACTGCATGATGTGTCCCTTTGTGGGTCAAGGAAGCACAAGAACGATCTTCATATGGAGGTGAAGAGTATGAGAAGTTGTAAGTTGTAAGTTACTCACAAACACGTTAATTACAGCTAAGACAGCAGAGTAGGCATGAAAACTACAGCTCATTTGGCAGGGTCTAACTGGGTAAAAACAATTCCCTGAGAGGTCATGTACTCAGCATGGCAGGTAGTTGTATTGTTACCCTATGGACATTGTAAGATACCCATCAAAATTAACATACAACACATGGACTTCAATGGATAGTAAATAAGGCCATGAAACAAAAGGTTTGCTCTCCGATTCCAGCAACCTTTCTAGTTCAGCCACGCCAACATATTTATTTTTACTTGCAGAAGGGAATCTCATTTCTATTCTAGTGGTGTAGTTGGCGTCTCAAAACACCAACATAAAGCACACATAGCTATCCTACCTCCAACATGCTTCTCTGACCTGAACAGTACTCTGAAAGAAACATCCAAGATTCCGATATACAGTGAGGAGCGGCATTGTCCATAGCTGCTGGCAATGCTGGAGGAGATTCTTATTTTGGACGCAAGCCTGGAATGCGGGCATTCCAAAGTTAAAGAGCAGTTTCAGGCTGGCTGTCATGGTAAGGGATGGTGACAACACCTTGGGTGTCTAACACTGCTGTTGGAAATGTGGTGGAAGGTGAAATGTATTGGCCACCTGAAATATGCAGAAGTGGAGAAATTGTATTCTGACCTTTCTAACAACAAATACAAATTTAGAGGCACCTTCTACCCATTCACATTCTTTAAGCTGCTGCACTGTTGCTGAAGTGGACAGGGAGGGAAGAGAATATTCAGGGTAGACCTACTATACCTCTCACATGCAGATTACAGCTGTGAAAAACAGACAGACCGTTTTTCCCAAGTTTTACAGAACGTGTCCTTAGGCAGGACTTTCAAAACCACTTGGTCATTTTGAATTTTAAGTCTCATGAAAATGTTTAATTTCCTCCATGAATATTGGATCCTTACCCACACAAGACAAGGAAATCAGAAGAGTTTTGCTGTCTTTCTTTATCATCCACTTAACGAGGAATTTGGTAAGGATGATGTTACCAGAAACTGAATCAACCAATTAGTGAGGCCATTTATCTCATGCTTCTACTGAAGAAGTAACACGGGAGATTTAAGAATACTAAAAGAGCAGTAGAGTATGCAAACCGACAGGCTGTTTTGTAGACTACAGCAGCTTTTGTGATAGAGCACAAGGATTAAAAAAAAATCTCATTTAATTATTTTGTCTCCCACCGTTGCTGTCACCTTCTATATACAACTGAGTAACGAAAGACAAACTAGGAAGAGTAAACTAAAGCTTAATTAAGAAGGTCTTTTTCTTTCTTTCCTACTCAGGCCCATGCATGTATCTAGTCTGTAGAATGCCATTTCCTTACTCTGCTAATTAGAGACACCACATTCCCTGAACAGAGCGTTGGAGGTATGTTCTCAAACATTAGTTTTTAAAACAGAATGACAGTCACGTTTATAACCTAAAATTAACAAGTATTCATGTAAACACAGCCTATTTGCATATAGCCACTTCAGTCAAATTGACATTTCACGCCTTTTCAAAACTAGAACTGTTCCAAAAGAGATCAACACTGAAAGCCCTGGATATGACACCAAAAAAGTTGTAGTAGGTGGGGTTGCGACAGAAACATTTTCTTAGGCTACTGACAAAAGCTATGGCGGCCTGAAAGACATGAAATCTAATTATTATATCTGAATACAACTGAAACAGTGGAATGACTGATAAGCAGGCAGAAAATAGACTACCAAGAAGGGTAGCTGTAAACTATCAAAGGATAGATTCGTTAGCGAAACTAACAAAAATCTACCCAACATATCTATGGCATGATATGAGGATATACAGACCAGGAAATACCTAACCTGATTATTTAAAGGTGCTTATCACAAACTGAATAAATAGTGCTGCCAATGAGTGGAACTGTCTGCACGTTTATGCATGGATAAATAACCAATTTGAAGTTGCATTATAGAAGATAATAACCAGGAGGAGAATTCATAATACAGTGTATAAGGAACCGGCATATAAAGGGGATGCATAGCTTTCCTCCTTTGGATTCAGGCTGTTAAAGCTCAGTGTGTATCATTAAATCAGCACATACCGTTACGTTTATCTAACCTACCGCTCTCACACGGAAACCTGTATGACAAATGTACTATGAAGAAGAGTTTTGTAGCTTTATAAGGTTGAGTCTGACTTGGAGTAGCCAATAGGTGCCAGCGGGTGAGCAGCTGCATGTTGAAATACCATCAGTGGGTTGAGTCCCAAGTATTTGGAGTACTAGCAGCTCCACAGGGACAAATGTGCCTGAGATTCTTATTAAATTCTCATTATTTTCAGCATTTTAGAAAAGGTGCTTTAACATTTTAAGTGGATGTTAAGTTGCTTTCATCTGATGACCCAGTCACTGACCTGGGGCCCCCGGTATCATTCTGTGCCCACGCTTCCAAGGCATCTGCTACCATCACCTGCCTGTACCTTTCTGTGTTGTGTGTTATTGTAGGGTCGTAGATAATTCACTTTACACTAAGGACTACTTGTCATTACTACCTATTAGTTACAGAAATACAGGTAACTATAAGCATCAGTACACATAATTGTACGAAGCAAAGCAAAAGCTGACTACTAGTTAGATAATGGCCTTACAACCTAGTGAACTAAACCAAAACTCCAGTCCAGGCACAGCCTGACAAGTCCTGAGGCTGGTGTCCTCCACGCAGTGCAAAGCCTGTGCCAAGCTACGTGCAAGGCCAACGCTACATTTACTGGGCTACAAGGCTACACGTGTGCGGTCTCCCCCCAACACAGCTTGCTACACAACAGGGGTCCACACACTCAGATGCCTGTTGAGCATTTTAATGCTTTTGCCACTTCTAAACCACTTTCTCAACAGCAGCCAACCTCTCCATCTTTAACAGGAAGGACAAACTCCACGTGTCCCAAATATCACACCTTGCTGGAAGCATTAAACAGCAAACGTCGGTAAATATGTTGAATATTAGAGCTTCACATAACAAACAGAGTAAAGATATTGAGGGAGGGCATTTCCACCTAAGAAAAGTGCCCAGTATCTTGCAACATATAATTTACATAACCAAGAGATGGCAGCACTCCATCAACCATTTGCCCAAAGGATTTATTTGAAAATGATTATGTGTCTGTAAGCATGATACCTCAGTGTATGAACAACACTACAAGACTAAAAACAATGGAATAACAATGGAGCGAGACCAGTGATTATTGTTCTATTGCTTTACAAAGGTCTGTAAAGATGAAATTCATTCACCAGCAGCTTGAATTATTTTTTACCCAGCTTATACTAAGAACAGGACATAACAATAATTTCTTTTTTAATTTGGTTGTCTCAGAGATGTATCTTCTCAAAACACATTTCATAAGATAACAAAATGACTTAACTCCCCTTTTACCAAAACTTAAGAAGCATATATACATACATACATACATACATACATATATATATATATCTTTCATTGAAAAGGCACTCTATCAGCCTTTTCTCAGCAGCTGGAAAAGTTCCCTGGTAATAATCTTAAGGATCAAGGCACCTTTAAAAAATTAATTATGTGTTTTATATATATATATATACACTGCTGATTGTCTTCTGCAGACTGATGCAGACAGAAATTGGAGGAGTTTAGCATTTCCCAAAGGCTTTCAGTGTTATCATATCATCAGGCTCAGATGTATACAAGAGGTTTGTTAGCAGTGATAATTAACCTCTTTTACCACATTCAGTCCAATTTACATTTAGACTCTATGAACAGTGTATGGACTTCAGCAGCAGTCTTCAAACAATACTACATGGGAAATTAATAGCACCAATATATAGACACTATGAGGTGATTAGGAAACTGGGTAAAAGGCAGATGACAATGAACTGAATGGACAAGAAAAATCATTGAACTGAAATGTTGCTGTTAAATGAGTTTTGAGAACAGCATTATTTAACTTAATGAGGAGGTTCACAACTGACTAAGGCTAACACTGGTTTCCACCTCTGTTCCTTATTGCTGAAAGTCATTTTTCTAAGACAAAGGCCAGGTTCAAACAACACTGATTATATTTCAGAAAAACACAACGCAAATAATTTGCATAATTTCACTAAGGACCTTACTAAATTTGGCATCTCTGTATTATTCTTTCTGTCAAATATTTGAATTTATTTTCTCCTACTGCAACACATTTTACTTTAGTCTCTCTTTAATTTCATTCATGTTACACTTAATTTAATCCAATACACCAGGAGAATCAGTTTGTTTTCATAGAAAATACTGGACATAGGGTTCTGTGGGTTTGTTTGGGGTTTATTTTTAAATGGGACCCTGTTCTTCCGTGATATCTGTCTCTACTGAAAATGTCCACGACTATTGCATTCATTCCTGATATTTCTAATTATACAAAAGATGCTCTTTCTTAGAAGACCAGCAGGTGGATTCAGCTTTGTTTAACAGCTTAAGAAATCCTATGCAGCAAAAGTATCACTTTAAAAAAAAAAAATCAGTATTTCACCAAAAGATGTAGCGTAGGTGGTAATGAGACATGGGATTAGCAAGTATGTTTTTATTCTATCTTTTATTCTAACATAAAGTGTACATCCTAAATTACAACAATCAGACTACACGAGACTACAGCTATCATGAGAACAAGGCTCTAAATGATCGTCTCTTTTTTTGTTTTTTCCTAAAGCATAAGGCTGCAGCATCAACTCTCTCCTCTGTCTCACACAAATTAATCTTGCTGCCTATAATGAGGTCCAGTGTCACTGGAAGGATATCCATGACATTGTACACACTAGCTAGATCAAAACGCTCCAAGGAACTGAACAAGTTCTCCAAAATACAGATTGGAAACCAAGTTTTTCTGACTCTAACTATTTCTATTTGCAGGCCTGGAGTCCCCATTCATTATTAGTTCAATATATTTTCAGAGGGTAACAGAAGAAATCTCAAGAACATGTATTGCAAAGAATTTACAACAGCATGTTTCTTGAATTATGATTAATGCAACAGAAGTCTTGCCTTATATAAATATGCTTTGAAAGACCAGACAAAATTAAATATAATTCCTGGGGGTAAAAATAATTTTCTTTTCCTTCTCTCTGAGATGATCGATTCTTCCGGAGCTCCTCTTCCACCCACACTGTGATGTGGTTGTATCAGAATCAATAATCTATTTATAGATAAAAAGACAATTTTTTACTCAGCAGTTAGTAGATTTCTACTGCTTTCAGTTGTATTTTAGTATTCCTTTTAAGTTGTTTTTTTTCTCCAGATAGAAAACTTTAGATAACTTCTTTGAAGATTATTCCCATATCAAGCTGAAAGCACAACAGATTAGAAAAAAAAAGTTCAAAACTTTTTAAGTTCTGACTCAGGGAAGATAGGACAGCTCACTTCTTCCATTTGTTCCCAACACAGGGACCTCCGGGCTGTTCTGAAACACTGCTATTTAGCTCATTTTCTTTCTCTAGCTTCATACTTTCCACTCTGTAACTTTGCTTTGGATTCCTTTACCTGGTTCACACTCACAAGTTGCCCCACCAGTCTGCTGGCCTCTGCTGGCCAACAAATAACGGGTTTCAATTTTTTTCATTTCTGTGGTGAAGACTTAATTGTTACTCACTCCTGATACACCCACTTGTAACATGTTCCTATAAGATGTGCTCTAAATGCTATAATGTCTAGATGACTTAGGGATTGCTTTCCTGAATTTTTATAAAGAAAATATATAAAAACACAGTGAAATTTAACACAAGCCTTTTACAAATAAATTGATAGCACCTCCTAAGTTGTGCTTTTTGTTCAAAAAAGCAAAATCTCTCAATTCAAAAATGCTTAAGAACAAAAGGCAGGACCACAGCAGAGTTTAATACAAACTCTCCAGCACTGTGAGTTCTGATTTAAATTTTGGGTTGAACCCTCCCAGGTGCTTGTGTCACATCTTAAGTCACGAGGTGCTGGTGTCATTATTTGGTCTATTTTAAGGTATATCATGCTTTGATGTCTCTGAAGTTACTTCTGCTTTACAACAATTTAAAGATCATCACGAGTTTCAGGGCACTACTTGATTAAATTTAAGACCCACGTAAACTCAAATCAGTAGGAATACACACGTGCTCAATGCTGAGCATGTGTACAGACTTTTGCCTACTGAAGAACGAAGTCAGTGGATAAGAAAGGTGTTTTGATTGTGATTCATGTAGAAAAACATGTTTTCATGATTCTTATCCGTACTAAGGTTAACAGTTTGCTGAAAGATTTAAGTACGAATTCCAAATTCTGAACGCATTCACCAAAAAGCAAAAGTAGAGAATATGTCTACAGTAAAACTGGATGATATCTTAAGAGAATGCAAGCCGATAATTAGTGACATGTTGGAATTTTAAGACACAATGGCTTTGGTGACAGAACTCAGAGGGGCAGAGTTGAGCTGTGGTAGCCTGCCCCACATCCAAACTAAGCTGAAGGAAATCTAGGCGAGCTCAAATCACATCTGTCAAATTATCTGGAATAAAAATTTTGCTTTCGTCCTGCTCTTTCAATAATAAAAGCTGTGCTATGCCATGGGAGGGAGCTATGGTTCATTCAGTTCTACACGAAGGCAGATTCAAAAGGCAACTGACTAATTCAATCTTGAGAAGTTTCTCTGAGCACCTGTAAAGCGATTTCTCAGTTCCGTGAGACAACCACGTTTAGAATTAAATGTTTCAGCATTAACACCTAGATCTCAGCTCCTCTGTCTTACTTCGAAGACAATTGGCCAGGAATTGTAAATTTGCACTACTATCTGCTCTTTAAATACTGCATTTGTTAACCGGTAGTGCTATGTTTACCTTAACTTTCCAAGGCAGGAGCTTCCTCCTGGCACACAACTCCACAAGGCAAGTCCTATCAATGAAACATGCAACTTATTAAAGGGGTATATATTCTTTTCTTTTCTTTTCTTTTCTTTTCTTTTCTTTTCTTTTCTTTTCTTTTCTTTTCTTTTCTTTTCTTTTCTTTTTTCTTTTCTTTTCTTTTCTTTTTTCTTTTCTTTTTTTCCAAATTAAACCCACCAGTTTCAGTATCTCTATACAGGAAACTACTGCCCACAAACCACTTACAGTGTATCCTTGCACTTGGCTGCTGTCTGCGCCTGTTACACCACAGCGAAACCTGCGACACTCACTGAAAAAGAGCCCAGGAGGATCTATCTCTGTGAACAGACTGTACGTCAGTTATTGTTGATCGTGATAAACAATCATCTCCCGGTTAACAAAGCACACAGCGAGTCCTATGGCTCACTTTCTGCATGATTTAACATTTCATAGATAAACTCAAGAGCCCACTCTACCCTGAGTAATGAGTCAGATCTTCCTAAACACTTGGTTGAAGTTTGTTTACAGCAGCGTTGCTTGCTACATCAGGGGAAGGAGGTGTCTGCATTTCTTTTTTTAATTTTTTTTTTTTTTAAGCAAACATAACTGACAAAACTGTCAACTCTTTTTATTGTTTTCAACTTATATAAACAGAATTAAGCTGCAGGGAGTCTATTAATAAAGGCCGACACAACAAAACCATTCGCAATCTTCAAGGCAGGTTTTAATCTCCCAGAAAAAATCAATTTTATTTAGAATAAACTAGTAGAGAATGGAGATTACTCCAGGGAATTAGTCTTTTAAAGTATGATGGAGAAATATAGATTTTTCTTCTCTACAGGAGTATGATGTTGCAGTGCATATAAAATGTGCCATAACAATTACACAAAGACTTCTTTAAAATTTCCAGGCTTATTAACCCTACAGCTTTCTAGAAATAAGCACTTTTGATAAAAAACAAGGAAAAGCATAATTAGAGAGACAAATATCTGGAAGAAAAAGCTTAGAGCCTTGAAAAAGTTCCACTGCACTAATGAACCACTCCGCCAAATCCCAGGAGGTGGAAATATATTATGTGTGTCGATTCCAGTGCAGAAGAACTAACCTTGTGCCCTTGCTTTCCATATCTATGGCATCTCCAAACTGTCACTAAGGGATGAACACAGAGGGTAAAGTTATATTAAATACAAGTTAAATGACCACCTGGAATACAGCTGCCAAGACCTTCGCTCACAGATGTCACTTTGTCTTGGAGGCTGAAGCTTTTCAAACAACCCGGAGAAAACAAATTCTGCTTTTGGTTATACCTGTACCAGTCCATGTCTTCATCAGCTACAGCAGAGAGAATGAAGCTGTTTTTACTGAACATGGAATCTGATGCATTTTCACTCCAATGTAGACGCTACTGGGTTTTTAACATTTATAGCTTGAAGAAATCAGAATGACTTCAAGTCCTGACACTCTACACTTACTTGTTAACAGGGTCAGTATTTCACTTGTTACCTGTGGTTTATATTTCCCTTAGCCAGATAAGTGAGACCTGAACTCTGCGTCTGTTATTCCCACTGCAAAAATTTAAAGAACCTTTTGATTCACTGAGAAACAAACAGCACGAAAGTTGTGCTACTTGCAAAACCACTTCTCAGCTCTTTACACTCTTTAACTGTGTATGCTCCAAGATGTCTGTCAAGTACCAGTTAAAGCCTTCTCCTAACACTTAATTAGGGAAAATTATAATTTGTATTTTGCAGAAACTACAGAGCCACAAGTGCAGTGACAGCTTATGGTCATGTCTGGTTAGGAGGAGCGTTTAGTGGCTGTTGGGAGTCCACTTACACTTTCAAAAGACATTAGGCTTGCTGTTTTTAGACAAAGATGCAACCTAAAAACCCAAGCCTGAATACTTCATCACTCTCAGAAATTGCTTTTTAGCAGTCACGTCCACTTTGGGCAGAAGGAGCTCTTGTATCTGACCACGGAGAAAAGTTCAGATCCAGAGCTGAGCAGAATCTTGTAACTTTCTTGTCTTTTTTTTTTTTTTAATTCAGAAATATTAATGAATATTTAACAGTTAAAATTTTGCCATTACCACACAAACATTTTTCTGACCAGAAGTTCTTATATTCTGCCTTTGCTTATAGTTTAATTTGATTTTGCTCCAAAGCAGGCATTTTCTATATTTGCAGAGAAATTTAGTTTTCTAGTGGAACTAACCTCTCCTCCACCTGTGGAAAATACTTGTTGGCCTTACAGGAGCTTTTGCATCGGGGTTACATTACTCACAATTAAGCTAACCTTGGTGTAAATGACCTGCCTTAGAATAAAATGAAGCTGGTGTTGATATGGCTTACATGATTTGAAACCCACTTCACACAGGTGGTGACAATCTGCATGGGAGGGTTTGATCTGGTGTAACTATCACTGGGGAGGGGGGAAGCTTGCATAATTTTCATCAAAAGATGCTGCAACATTGTGGTTGTGGGTATGGATGCTTACATACAGATCTGGGTAGCAGTTAGCACTTCTTCCATACACCTACACCTCTGAATGGAGTTGGTAGCTATGCAACAGCTCTGCTCTTAACCACACGTCAGGGTCTCTGCTTACATTGTCGCCGTAGCGTTTCAACACCGGCTGCCTT
Source organism: Chionis minor (assembly GCA_013398295.1). NCBI lineage: Eukaryota > Metazoa > Chordata > Aves > Charadriiformes > Chionidae > Chionis > Chionis minor. Next base: position 15,481 of record VZSF01002835.1, read on the forward strand.
CCATCCCAACTCCCCTATTCTTTGTTGTAGGAAATAACAATCCAGACAACGGCAACGTCTCTTTTCCTTATTGGTAAACATTCACTGGGCACATCTGCTGTGATAATGATAAGGCAGAGGTCTGCTCTCAAATGGGAAAACCAGAATGTCAGTTTACATAATGGCCAGAAAACAAGAAAAAGAACCTACGCGCTCAAGCAGCAAGCCTGTTTCTATCTTGCTTCATTGTCTTAACAGGATTCTCATTGTGTTTATATTTAGAGACATGGGAAACTGTGCTAGCCATGTTACCCATTGTTACTTAACCTCAAACAACCTATATAATATGCTCTCCATTAAGGAGCCTGAATATAGACTCTAATCAAGGTGGCTAAACAAGATATAGGAAAATAAAGCTCAGTGCTTCCTCCTTGTTTGGGAAAAAACAAACAGGAAGGCTCCCTCTCGGACTCACCTCAGCAAAAAGAGCCCAGGGGGTTGGGTTTGTTTTTACAGGCTCACAGAAGATTTTGGCTCTCCGTGGTGCACCTGCTTGGCTTTTTCATCATTTGTGCTGACAATAAATGGATAGAAACATTCCAGCAACTCATTTCCCAACCAGGAAAATTTTTTTCTTTTCTTTACTTTTGAGGGACTTTTAGTGTCTGTTAGAAAACTGTGTTTAAAAACAACAGTGGAAACCTGGCCTGACTGAGGCAGCGCTGGCTGTGACTGGCTGATGATCAGCAAATTGCTTTCGGTAACATGTTGGTGTGTTGTGCTTGGGTAGGCTTGCTTTAATGCTGTATAGCAAACAAAACATTACTAAATAACTTGAATCCTCATAACCAACACTAAATTGAATATAAAGTTCCTAATGAAAACAGAGCTTTGGTTGTTAAGTGTCCATGATTCCAACTCATATACGTCAGCACTGAGGAGGACTAATAGAGCCTGAAATTCTGAATGCAAAAGCATTTCATATGCAGCAAATACTTACAATGACTACTGGTTAAAAATACAGTAAATTTATTTAGACCACGACAAGTACCCTTCAGTCTTACTTTGTCTTCAGGAGCCACGATACATGGGCCTTTCCAGTCAGCCAAGGATGACAATCCTAAATCCTTTGAAGCTTTAAATTGACAAATTTATATAGACAGCTTTCATCTCTTTTTGTGGTGTTCTATCTCCTTACACATAACCATAGCATTCAAGATTCCTCAATAATTATTGGGGTTTCCTATGGAAATGTTCAAACTTTGGACATTTAATTTAACATAAAGTAATAACAGTCCTTGGTATGCAGCAGAGAGAGAGACTGCAATCAGAAAGCAATACAATTCTTTTCCTTTTAATTATTTGTCCCTGGTGTATGTAAGGCTGTGAAGATGACCTATCAGGCATGCCACAGGCTGTGGGACCCCCACGCCAGAAAAGCATCTCTTTCAACAGGTAAGAGATTGAAGGCAAGGTTGCTCAGTTGGTATCCTGAGCAAACATATTTCCTTGGTGAACATACTCATTGCTATCTTGTCTTGTCACCCAGTCATCAAACCACATGAGATCGATGTAAAGATACGGAGAGTGAAAAGGCTGTAGTTGGCTCTTACCTCTCCTTTCATTTTCCAGTAGCTCTGGAATCCTCCTGCACAAAGACCAACAGGAAAGCGGGAGGCATGCAAAAGGAGCATCCGTCTCCAGGAGGAGCTCAGGGAAAAAGTGATCCTGCATTGCACCTTCCTACACCACATGCCAGGAGAGAACCCTTTCCTGTTGCAGTTTCCTTTCTCTACTGCTCATCATGTATATATCATGTATATCATATCCCGTACATCTTGGATTTAGTGCTGGAGGTGAAAACAAACTGATTTCTGGGAGAAAAGCCAAAGGCTGTCCTCGTTAGGAATGGCTGCAGTAGGATATCAGTTAGATTTTAGAATCAGACCTTTACCATGTTTTCATGGAATTATCCTCACTGCTTTCTCCCCCACCCTTAGAGTCTCCCTTTCTTTCAGGTGGTGGCACTGCTGCACCGTTTGTGGTACTCAGTACAGATTCCTTTGCCAGATTTTAGAGTGTATCTTAACAAGTAATTAGAACAGTTTTCACTAGCTCATGCTGTCGGCTTTCCAGCTCCTGCATGATCCAAATGGCTCTCAGGGGATGTTACATTATGGTTGGTTTGTTATTGTTTGTTCCAGGCCAGTGCCACTAGACAAAAGCGTTATAAAACTGGTGAGTGGTATTAATCACAATTTCTTAGGTGTCTGTGTCTGCAATGTCCCTATTCTCATTTTCCCATTTTTTTGCTTGGCTTTCATTTTGTTCTGAAAGAACAATAAGGGTCTGATGTACAGAGTACTTCGCCACCTAAAAGCTCAGCAATGGGCTGAAATATTTGTAAGGTTAAATAAAAAAAAAGTCTGAGAGAAAAATAAGCATTGCATTTGAGTGACTTCATCTCTTTGTTAGGAACTGGATTAGTATCTGAGAGCTTCCTTGCAAACAGCCAAACTCCCACCAGCTTTGAGTATTTCAAGCCCCTGAATTCAACTGAAGCTTAACTACTTACCCATTGTGTGTCTCCATATCTAACTTGACTTCAGCATACAATGCAGAACGTCCCCTGCTGTGCATCCCCAAAACAACCCCGTTTGAAAATAGTGTTTATTTCAATGCAGTTAATCCTTAGCATTGCAAAACTCAAATGATTTTGAAATTCACTGAGATGTACCCCTATCCCTGTGTTAGGAGACAGATATTCAGTCATATAGGGCGAGGAAAAGAAACAGAGTAAATATAACTAATTTATTCCATTTCTGATCTTATTGATTACAGGTCCAGAGGGCTTTTGAACCCGTTAATTGAGGCAATAATAAGTAATAATAGGTAATAATAACTTTAGCCTGTCTACCTCCTGGGTCTTTCTGGTACAATGAAGTGGCTATTCAGTATTATAAAAAAAAAAAGCCCTCCAACTGAAAATCCACCAACACAACCAAAGGTCCCCTAAAAATATGAAGAAGAAAGAAGAAACAACCCCTTTTTCTAGGACGGCTAAAGGCAACTGGACAGTTGTTAAATACATTTTACAAAGAGGACTGTGAGCCTGGTAGATTATTGACTGATCTAGCAATAATAACAAGAAGTCTGCATGTACATAGTGCTTTACATCTTCAAAGTGCTGTGTAAACATTAACTAATTGATCTAGTCAGAAAAACAACTGCTTCCAGTGTAATATCAAGGATGTAGTCACAAGAGAACAAGTTATTAACTAAAGGAAGCAATCTATTTGAAAATCTATTATCATAAATTATACTGAGCTTTTTTCCCCCTTTTTAAAGTTATTCCCTCTGCAGTCTGACTAATGCCTGGATTAATTTGCTCCTGATTTTTGAAAATTTAGTAAGTGCAAACTTAATAGGAGAGTGATAGAAATGTCAGAGGTAATTGATGCTTTAATGGGCATGAAATCTGGAAAAGTACCTGACCGGAATAGATTCACAATGGTCTTTGTTAAAGCACTAGGGTAAAGACTCACCATATTAGGCTAACTTCTTTAGACTAGTTTAGTAAATTGTGCACCGTGAATATTCTCTACTTCCTAAATTTAGGACAAAAGATCTATCAAAGCAGTATAGCACTTCTCTCATTAACTCTACACATTGTATCATTACCCCCATCTTTTTTATCAACATTTTGAAATGACGGCATTTTCAACTGAACGGTTGCATAGAAAATTACTTTTTTTAATGATAATAAGTCATGTGTATCGTGACACATGAGGACAAAAGTATTACAGAAGCTGGGGCCATTCTATTTATTTATTTTTTCCCTGCTTGGAGTGATACAAAAAGTTTCTGTTCCCATTCTTGGCCTGTCTGTTCTTTTAAACAAGGCCTGATCTGATCTCTGAATCAGGTAAATCCTATTATTCTGTTTCAGTCATGAATACAAAGGAAACATTCCATAATCTGTCCACAAGAATCTAATCCAGGTCTGTTTCTTAATGGAATATGCACACAATGATAACGTATATATTGTGTGTTATCAGGAGGCAAAAATAACTTCATCTGTGAATGCTGCTAAGTGTAAACTCTGTTTATCACTACGGCATTTGAAAGCTTTTTTTTGGGGGTAGAAATAAAGTTGGAAAAACATCAGCGAATCTCAGTTTACCACAACAAACTGACTGACTCCTGTCTGCAAAGTCCCTGCCATGTATTTGAAGTCAGCTTTGGAGTTCCTTTCCCTCTCTGTTAATACCATGAAGTTCTGGCTGCTGCACTCCCACTACCCATCCTCACATTAGCTCTTGTGCTAGCCAGTAAGTAAAAACCATTGTAATGCTGTCTGGCTTGTAAATGAGAAGAACAATAAGGAAAGTCTGAGCCTGACAGCCAGCAGTCCATGGTGATTACAGAGAAAAAGCGACTGCATTTTTTACTCTCTTTTTGTTATTGTTATTAAGGTCAGTGTCATCCATCAAGATGCGGAGTTATTTCTGACACAGTTTCAAAGGTCAATTGGTCATGTGCAACGACAAAAGAGATTCACGGAATAATGTACCCAAAAACTGGGGAATGTGCCTTTTCACTTTCTATTGTCATGCCCCTACTCATATTTCAATGCCAGAAATCGACAATGAGAGACATTTGAAAATACCAGTTAAGTAAACGACACAAGTAATTCATTGATGTATAGTTTAAAATAGTTTGGAAATTCTCCTTCTAAGCTACCATTCCCTTTATTCCAAATATTCAGTCAGTTTTTAGCCAGGAGAAATATTTCATTGGCCTCCCCATGCTATAAAGTGTCAGACTTCTTAAAAAGGCTCGTGGTCCTACTCCAATGAAAGTTTAGTAGCAAAACTCCAAGTATAACCTCTCATGCCACGATTCACTTGGCTGACATACTACCACCTTTGTCCTTCCTTCTAGGAGCTTGCAGATGAATGTCCCCGAGTTTTAATTCAGGGGAAATCTTGGGCAGAGTCCGCAGAGATTTCATCACCATACCTGCCACATTTCCACAGCAAGAACTGTTGACGTTGGTAATAAATGCGTGAAGACTGAATCCAACAACCAGCAGGACACTGAATGAGAAATTCCACTTTTAGCCTCTACCGTGCAATGGCTGCACAAACACAAAGCTGCAATACCTTCTGCCACCCTCATCCATCTCTCCTTGATAGGAGAGCAGGAATAGCAGTGCTTCCCATGTACTAGAGCCAGGCAGAGGAGAATTCTCGACCAGGCATGTCAAGCCTATACAAGAGGCCCCTAACTCCTGTACTCCACTCCTTTGTGACAAAGAAACTTGCTGGCTGTTAGTTTCTCAGTGAATAACTTCGGAAACAAGGACTCCTTCTCCTAATGATTTCTGAATTCTCTGGGAATACAAACAGCTTAATTCAGAGCCATATATATCTATGCCATATATCGTATGGGCTTTTCACCATACAGGTCCATACAGCGCTTCTGATAAACAAAAGAGTGGCATTATCTTTCTGAATTTACAGACAGAAATAAGCACATAGCCAGGCTGTACAATGACTGCATTACCCACCTGTGGTGTGGATCGGTACCTTCAGTATTTCCAGTGCAATTTAGTTCATTTCTTTTGATAACAGCTTATTTGCAGGCCACGGATATAACGGAGTGGTCCTGGTACTCACAGTCACCATTGATCACTTAATTGCAATGTAGTACCATAGAGTGGTATGGAAATTATATGGTAAATAATTACCAGTTGCATTTGTTTCATTTAATTTCGCAGCGTTACAAAATTTGTCACATAGTAGTTCATAAATTAGGCTTAAACAGGTCCCATGAGTGGAAACAAAGTGTTTAGTATAAAACACTGCAGGAAATTTCTTCTCACATCTAATGTTAGCAACATAAAAACCAGAAAGCATATACTGAAGGATGCATTATATCATTAAATTTGGAGTACGACAACCAAGAACAGAAATAAATGTATGCAGAATGATTTGCATGGAAGTGGATCTAGGAGGCACAAGACAGTTGTAATCTCCCCATTTGTGCTAAAGCTCATCATTCATAGCCACACTGTGCCTTTACCCAGCCCTGATTTACTAAACTAAAATAAACACAGACCTGATATTTTGAATTTATAATATTATTCAGTTAGACACGTTTGCTTTAACAGGAATCAGCAATATATGCATTAGGTCAGTTGTTAACAGTCTGTTTAGTCCCACTTTAGAGTCAATGACGTACTGACAGGCATATATATTGACAGAACAGCTCCCGAAAGTAAAAACATTCATTATTTAACTGTAGAATCAAAGCAGTCATTAAAAAAAATGAGATTCTGAAAAGCTGGAGACATTTCTATTTTATCTTTGTCAAAGGCTCACTGCATTACCCGTTAGGATGGGCAGGCCTTACTTTTTCAAACCTTGCACATGTCAGCCTGTCTCCCCCAACAAAACACTAGCCTCTCCTTTGAGGAAGAATCCCATTTAAACACTCAGAGCCACAAGGGGGTTATTCTTCTGGATTCTCAGGGTTTGCCCTTCCTAGATAAAACCGGTACTGTAAACTCAGCAGGAGATTAAGACAAAGTTCTCAAAACCAATGGCTCAACTATTGTCCCTCTATAGCTTTCAAGTGTGGGCTCGAGATAAGGCACTTCTCAGCAATAATTTCTTTTTTCCTGCTTCTTCATCCACTGCCTTTTAGACAAATACACTGTGTTAATGCGCTCAATACCCCAAAAAGATACAGACTAATATACAATATTCAAAAATTACTGCAAAGCAGCTACAAATTCTATCATCTGTTTCCAGAGCTTTGGTAGCGATCACGTATTAGAGGTACAAAATTTTAAAGCACCATTATAGCATTTCCAGTTATTCTCTTAACTCCCCTGTTACATTGTGATTCCTTCTATGAAAAATATTTAAAATATTAGTTAATGATTACTTAATTTTGCCTCTGCAAAGGCAGAGATAACCTGCGCTACTCAGACACACTGAGAAACTGAGGTGCACAATTTCTTTAACTCCCTGTATTTTTCTCTCACAGGAGAAGCTCTTCCATGAAAAGACTATCTTTTCTAAAATGCCAGGGATCTGCGGGCATTAGTAGGTCTTAATGGCCCTGACCCACCTCTCCACCTCTCCCGGGACCCACTCCCCTGCCCCTGGGCCCAGGGGCACCATTTAAGTCCCGGCTTTCAGCCCTTGCCCCAGCTATTTGCAGGTATGCTTGCCTCCAGGCTTGCCTCCTGGCTGGACCTCCGACCTACATGGTAGGCAGCTTGTTGGCTGCACGCATGCTTCACATGCCTGTTATAGATTGTCTTCAAGTCCTATCTTTGGCCTCATCACCTGATTGAACTTCTGACCCAGGTGGCAGCCTTGCCTCCAGCCCTGTCTCTGGCCATCTCTCCTTTCACCCCCGACTGGGTTCCCTGGATGGATCCCAGAGCCTCGTCTAGGGCTGTTGAGACCCTATGACCAGCTCCAGGACCTGACACCATGGTCAGACCCTGTAGGACTGTGCCAGGATCTTGGAGAAAACTAAACCAGAAACACGTAGAACTTACTTAGTTTCCCCCTTTATACAACTGAAGGTGAAATCAATTGTTCTGAAGTCCTGCTCAGTCCTCTCAACAAAGTGCCTTCTGTTACAAGTGATTAAGACAGATTAGCTCCCATAAATATCAATTCATATGATGTGCTGTAATTATCATAAGCCATAAATTGAACTAATTTATTTCCAAAAAAAGGACACTAGTCAGTTACAGCCTTGAAGTTTCCATCCACTAATTGTTCAAACTCTTCCAGATGAAAATAAAGAGCTGGAAATTTTCAAGCCCAAAAATTTTCGTCAAATGTAGAAATTCACTGAAAAAATCACCATGAAAAAGAGTCAGGCATTCAAGATGAAATTCTGTAACATGCTGTATGTCTCCTGTTACATGGTGTCCTTCACTTTCTTCTCTGGTTGTACAAGTTGAGAATGGCTGGCAGTCATACCCGAAGTTTGCTTATCTCAGAAAAATAACACGCATTTTAACTAAGGTACACACAGGAACACCTTTAGGAGTTCACTCTTTTGACATGTATAGAAAAGCACATATGTTGTTAAGGGCAGAAGCAAACTTTCATGATTGGAGGAGTCAATTTTACCTGCTTAAAATATGCCAACCATTACATGTCAGCACAATGCTTACAGAAGATGGAGATTTGTCCCAGGATTTGTTTCTTTTCTTTGAAAGAGCATATTTATGCTGCACAGAGCACCCTGATGTATGAAGCTTTGCATTGTCTTACACAATTTGGAGGAGACAAATGAGACTCAGGTGTCAAATTTTCAGTAAGCTATGATGTCATGTGGAATATAATTTTTATCCTTTATTAGAAGAGTGATTGTTTATGAACTAATGAAATATATCAGTATGTATCATCAATGTATATGTGTTGACATATAGATACTCTGCTTAGACATTTTTGTGAGCAAAAGTCACAGGCCTCTACCCGTTAGAGAAAATCTGAACTCCATCCATGCCACTAGTCTACATCTGGCACCTAACTGTTCAACGGGAAGAGACTCTTCCCATAAAAGTCACTTCCTGACCCATTACACACTGTTGTGAAGTTAGTCACCCCACTGATTTTAATGGCATTATCTTTTCATTACATGACCACCCGAGAGCAGAATTTGCTACTGTATGACCTCTGTGTCACTCCGTATTGACAGAGCTACACTGACTGTTTGCCAAACATGAAATTGATTTTTAACATTGTTTTAAAGGCCTATAAGGTTGTGCATAATTTCATAAGTTGTCTACTAAACTGAATTGCTGACTCTAAGCTACTACTATCATTCAATTCTGATCTATTGATCATACAAAAAAATGCAGGCTAAAAGTGTGTGCAACACTTGCTATAAATTTCTATATACCAGACAAAAAATGCACTGCTGGTTAAGGTTACAAAAGCTAAATGAACATACTTGTTTCAGTCTAAAGATCTCTATTCCTGATAACTTTATTCTCACAGGCAAAAGACAATTTTGTATGATATAAACACAGCTGTAATTTATTTTATTTTATTTTATTCCACGTCATGTCATGTCATGTCATGTCATGTCATGTCATGTCATGTCATGAGAAACCACTATGCAATGTCTTTGTATATGTGATCCCTTGTACATCTGAATACTGAAATACAATGAATTATGTCACCCTGATAAATTGTTTTCTTTGCAAGATATAGCATAGGTTTTACAGACTGATACCAATTTAAGTAAAAAAGCACCTACATTTCAACTTAAAAGAGAAAAAATATATATTCTCCAAGATAATTAGATAATAACTGTACTATTTCGGTGTCATTTTGTTAATGACATGCGTACATGGTAAAGATGACCACACATTCACATTCATAAATACTATCATTTTGCAATGATTGTCATTGTATTGTGACCCAAAGATCACAAATAGTATTAGAGCATTCCAGACAAGCGTAGAATTCACTGAAATTACAGGAAAGATTAGCAGAATAAACACTTCCAGCCTTTGTGGGCTTTCTTGCTAAGTTTGTTTAAGTAAGTGAGAAGAGGGAGACACTAAAAACAAATGGAGAAGTCTGGCAGAAGCCCCTTTAGCTGGACACTCCCAAGGCTGCCCCGGTGTCCATGCAGAATTGCCTTAGGATCAGCAGACGCTTGTTTTCGACTGCAGGCTCTCAGTTTACCGTCCCTTATCAGCAACAGGCCCAGGAATCCCAAGCCTGTTTGTTTCAAGTCTATTCTCTCCCCCAGGTTCCCAAAAGCAGTTGCCATTTGCAGTTCTAGACAAAACAACACGTGATTACTCACATTTCTAAGCACAGCGTTTTCACCTCTCTGGAATCTTCCTTAGCGTTCCCTCCCAGTCTTTAAGGAATCCTGATCTCTTCCCTCTAAATTGTGACCGATGCTTAATGACGGCTCAGTCCCATGCCTGCTGGTGGTGCTCAGCCATGCTCTTCCATTAGCCTGTGTGTCCTCCTTCCCTCTGTTTCATCTCTCTGAGTTCCCCTTTGCTCAATAACTCCCTAATAAATCCCAGTAGGTTATTTGTGCCTCCCATATAGTAATCCGTGCAGGTATAATCTCTACCCTTATACTAATTAAGTAATATTTCTGATATCTGTCTTCATGCGTTGGTATAAACATTCCACTGCAACTCCTGGAGTTTAGGAATGTTCTCACCTTGGCCCATGACTCGGACTGCTGCAGGCATCGCTGTCAGGGAGAGAGGGGTCCCTGCTCTGCTTTCTCCTGTCACCGAGTCTCCCATCAGATGGCACAACACTGCAGCGTCGCTCACTGGGACAAACTGGTGCCAGCCCTTGGCCAGCAACCCCAGCCCAGAACTACAGTGGCTCTTCCCCTCGCTGTGCACAGCGTGACAGAGTCCAGAGAACGGCCAGATAAACGTCAGATCCAAAGCAGCCAGAACAGGGATGTCTGAGTAGCAAGAAAGAACTTCCTATATCCTGCTGATCGACAAGAAGCTCAACGTGAGCCAGCAATGTGCGATCGCAGTCCAGAAGGCCAACCACGTCCTGGGCTGCGTCAAGAGAAGTGTGGCCAGCAGGTCACGGGAGGGGATTCTGCCCCTCTACTCCACTCTGGTGAGACCCCACCTGGAGTTCTGCATCCAGCTCTGGAGTCCCCAACATAAGAAGGACAGGAGGATGAGCCACGAGGATGGTCCGAGGGCTGGAGCACCTCTCCTATGAGGAGAGGCTGAAAGAGTTGGGGCTGTTCAGCCTGGAGAAGAGAAGGCTCCGGGGAGATCTTATTGTGGCCTTCCAGTACCTAAAGGGTCCTACAGGAGAGCAGGGGAAGGACTTTTTACTAGGGCATGTAGTGATAGGACGAGGGGGAATGGCTTTAAACTGGAAGAGGGCAGGTTTAGATTAAACATTAGGAAGAAATTTTTTACTTTGAGAGTGGTGAGGCACTGGAACAGGTTTCCCAGAGATGTTCTTGAGGCCCCATCCCTGGAGGTGTTCAAGGCCAGGCTGGATGTGGCCTTGGGCAACCTGGTCTAGTGGGAGGTGTCCCTGCCCATGGCAGGGGGGTTGGAACTCGATCTGCAAGGTCCCTTCCAACCTAAACCATTCTATGATTCTATGATAGTTCTACTGATTTTTTTTTTTTCTTGCTGATTGTTTCCTCTAGCCTCCCTCACTTTCTCTACACCTCAGCTTCAGTCCTCATCCATAGCTGTTAAAATACCCTTCCTTTCTTTGTCTCCTTTGCAGTTCCTTTTCCTTTGCTTTCCACTGTGCAGGCTTCTAATGGAGCCCACCTACTTTTTCCCTCTCAAAAAATCCAGCTTATTTTCCTTGCCCTCAAATTGTTCCTTCAACTCGTATAACACCTGCCTTGAATCTTTCTCACCTACTTGCTTTGTATGGTCCTTGGAGTGTTTGAATTATGGTTGTGAGCATGATTATCATAATAAAAAGCATAAAAATAATAATAAAAGATGGTTTAATTGGTTATGATAAAGTATTATTCCAACAGACCGAGTGAAATGTAACCACCCTATGGTTTTGTTTTACTCCTAAAGAAGACCAGAGCTTGGACAACGTGGATAAATGCAGACCCAGTCTGCAATTACAAAAAAAGCTGTCAATAACACTCCACAACTGTCACTTTTATTACCCGACTCCCCCTCTTATAACACTACCTCATTTGTAGCCATGGTAAGATGCCAAATTGCTTTATTTTCAAAGTGTATGACTACATTTTAAAAAAGCCTTTGTGTGCAATATATTCCACAGTGCTTATTCTCATTAGTATTGCCTCGGCATGCATGGATTCATGACCAGCATCCTAATTTCATATGGAGGCATCCTTTAAAGAAATTGAATGCCAGAGGGTCTATACATCAGTGTTATGATGCTGTATTTTTCATGAAATCTGTAAATAAGGTCAACAGGATAGGGATATTCCAGATGACAGAATCCCTAATAGTTTTTGAGGAGCAGCCTGTTTCCCTCTAAAAAGTCAATTTGCTTTTGACCCATGGCTATTAAAAAGTGTACTTTGTATAGGAGAGGCAAAGCACAATTCCAGCAGTTTTCATGGCTTTGGGTAAATATTGTTAGGATGATGTATGCAAGCCCAGCTGCCCATAGCTAAAGAAGGAAGGTAATGAGGACTCTGGATCATTGTAAGTGGCATTGTTTGACTCTGTATTTTAGGGTGTCAAACATGATGAATTCATAACTAAGACAGCACGGCAAGAGAGAATAAACAGCGGTGTTGGCCTTGTGAAAGCTATAATTTAGAGAGCCAAGAATGCCATTTCTGTTTCTACACACAAAAATTTAAATAGTTTAAGCTTCTTTCAAGACTTTGGACCCAATCCTGATTCCCTGGGAATCACTGACTTCAGTGAATGGAAGGTCAGGCTCTGTTTCACAATAGAAGGATTTGTAGTTTCTCCTCCCTGCCCCTGTCAGCAGCTAATCAGAGCCCATTACAGAAAAAGGCTTTGGGATCAGGTCAAAGATATGAATGGGATCCAGGTCACTAGTGACTGAAACTCACTACAACTGGGCAACTGAGAAGTAAATTGGGGGGGTGAAACTATCTCCTGGTGGACAGCTGTCCACTGTACAGAAATCACCACCATCACGAGAGTGCCAAAAAAGGGGAGAAACAAAAACTAATTGGAAAAGAATACAGAGGTGTGAAATAGAGAAGCAGATATATAGGGAATCAAATGAGTCAGGCAAAAACAGAGCATAAAAACCAATATAAATGAACATGAACAAAAAAAGACCAGAAAATGACAAAATAAATTAGATGAGATTACTTATTACAAGAAGGATGTAGTTCCACAGTCCATCACACACCTGCTTTCTGTCCCATTCTTTAAATGTTTTTGCCAAGAAAGGTTGGACCGGATGATCCTTGAGGTCCTTTCCAACCTGGTATTCTATGATTCTATGACAGTTCCCTCCCTTCTGTCACTGGTGGACTTACACCCTGTAACTGTCCCCCAAGCACAGCACAAAAAGTGGGTTAGCATTAATAAGAAAGGTTTATGTTTCTTTTAATGAATGAATTGTACTGATCAGCTGGTCCGCATCATCTTGAGAAGGGGTTTCTTTCAGGAGACAAATGGCCGGCCAGTGGACACCGAATCTTTAAATTATCTTAATCTACTTTTATTTACAGTTCCTTTTGACAATTCTCAGTTTTCCTTTTCTTTATCCTAGTCCAAAACATCTTTCTCCTTAAAACTGAATTTAACTCTTGTCTTTCTTTCAAGATTTTATCTCATGGCTCAGACTCTGTCTGTGAGCCCATCCAAAACTGTTTACGTCCAGGTCCTTTTGTTCTGAGGTGCAACCACATGTTCCAGGGACCATTCAGGTGGGGAACCCACCTGCTGGGTCTCGGAGCCAGTTTGACTAGCATTTCCTTTCAACACCGCAGAAGCCACATAATCACTTTGTCACTTTCATGGCACCTATTTTACTGCAAAGGACTTTCCCTTTTAGAGACGCCCCCTAATTCCTTAATTGCTGTCTGCTAAAGACCACTTGTTTTGCAGTAGTGATTAGCTTTGGAGTTTATATAACCCTTTGGCAGAGGAAGATTTTTATACAAAAGGGGCCAAATTTGTTTTACAGGATAAATCTCTCCCCCATATCTTTGGTAGCAATATCTCATACCTGGTAGTGCAGTCAGCTGAGTCTATTGCCACCACCAGCAGCAAATGAACACGGTAGCCTAAGCTCAGTCATCAGTACACTATAGTGGATAAAGGCACAGAGAGAACAGCTGACCTACACAGAAACTATTAGTGGCATTAGCAGAAGTCAGATTAACATTAGTGACACCATTAAATCCCTCTGTTTTCAGTGAATTTCAGGATTCCCGCTGTGACTTGACTATTCACCCATCCCTAGTTCCTAAGAATCATGTCTCAGGTTTTCATCCATACCTACCATACGCTAATTAAGTCTTATAATCTTAGCCAGTCTGCTAAGTAGTTTTACAAAAGAGATAGCAAGTTTAGGCAGGGTCTGAAGATATGAACCCACTTTCTTGTATGACTTGCTGCTGGTACACCAAAATTAAGCAATTTTCCTACATAACCTTTTCCCACCTAATCTTTCCACTCTGCAGGATACAGTGTAGCTTCATATCCAAGAAGGCCATGAAAGTGCTCATTCCATGACTGAGACCTGAACCCACCTCCCTGGACACTTTCTGCATTTTAGCACTGTCGTGTAGTATCTCGTTCACCGTGTTGTAGTTTATGTTTATTAGAGGAACATGGGAATTTGTCCTATTTAGGATATTGCGTCCTGGACAGTCAAACAACTACCAGGCTGTTATCTGGCAGTCCTTCCAGCTTTTCATCATCTTCTGGGAGAGATTAACCATAGAGATAATGATAAAGAATAGTCTGTAATTTGTTAATGCTTTTATTCATTCGTAAGTATCAATAGCAAAGGAATGTTGGCAAATACAAGTTTTCTCCTGTAAGAGTTTTTGCTGAAGTTAATATTCCCATGGAGTACAGGAATAATGAAGCAGAATCTTCCAAAGTTATGGTGCTGAATGGAGTCAAGAGTGCTGAATACTGCTATCGGCTCTTCTGCCATATTTTGGATAACTTTCTCAAATAAAACAGAACAAAATTACTTCCTTGAGACTCATCGTGTGTTTAACAATCCTTCAGCACCTTTTAAAGTTCATGGGCAGTTAAGGAGTCCAAAATACTTCTATTATAAGTCGATTGGAACAAACATGTCTGCGTGTCAAACCCTCAAGCTTTATTTTAAACAAAGCTTTGGATAAAAAGTTGTTACACAATTATTAAAGCCAAGTGGAATTCTTTCAAAAAACTTAATGTCTGATTGATGTGACTGGCTATTCAGCATTTTATCTGTCATCCAGTAAAATAAAATAAAAAATCTTTAGTTTGTATGCCCTTTTTATGTTTTAATAAAAAATATTTAAAAGTCTTATCCTGATAGTAGTTCAGTCCATGTTGGAATTTGGCATTAGATTTCCTAATGTGTCTCTTGGAACCCTTCCAAAGAAGAAAAGAAGGGGAGAGAGAAAGAAAGAGAAAGAAAGAAGTGAGGGCAGAGACAGAAGAAAGAGAAAGAAGTTTTGATTTATGTTAATTTTTTTTTATTATTATTAATCACTCCTCTCTAAAATAGCATACAATGAACTACAAGGTTTCAGTGGTAAATGCTGAAATATTATAAGCCGTTCAAATGGCTGTGGATTCTCCCCATCTGTCACGGGTTGCAACTGAGCACTATAACAGAAAAGTGATATTGGTTTCAAACTAAAAATAAATCATCAAGGCAAGTCTGTATCTCTAATCCTACCTGCATTGCCCCTCCAGTGACCTTCCCATGGCCAGGACAAATCGTATTCTATAGAGAATTTGTAAATTCATTCTTCATGCTAGCTCATTTCGGGTCTCCTTGGGGGAGGAGGGGGGGGAATCTCAGATACCTCATACTGAGCCCACCACATTAATGTTTCAGACTTTGGCAACGTTAAGCTTCTCTTCATCACAGTCTAGCCAGACTGCTTTCATATTTAAGTTCTCTGAGCTTGTTTATTAGGAGTTTATAAGGGCTAAGACATTAGGAGCTAATGTCTATCCCTGAAGAATTCATGTAAACAGAGGGAAAAAGAATGGAACCTCACTCCAGACATGGTTAACAAACAGGGAGATATCCTTTCACAGGTAAAAGAGTAAATGCAAAGACAACTTCTGCATACATTTAGCATCCTCTTCCAAGGCCTAAGCAGGTGCATTTAAATGAATAGTAAAATTCACTGAATACTGTTACATGAGGCAAGATCAAACCTGCTTGTCTTTTCCACGCAATTGATTCAGGTTCAGCTAGATTCGTTTTTGAAGTTAGATTCATCCTGCGATAGTCTCCATGTCAAATGACATCCACTACGTATAATCACTCATAAATAAAAATAGTCTGATTTAGTTCATATGCTGCTTGTTTGGAAAAGACAGCACTAAACAAACCTAGCAATTAGAACCTATTGGTAGAAGAAAACAATAACTTCCTTCTTATTTTAAGAAAAACTCATCAATGGACCAGAAAAGAGAACTGAAAAAGTGTTCCGCACGGTGGGCTATTACATGAAAACAAAGTATTTATGCTATATTGTCTTGCATTAAGACATGATTTTTAGAGTGGGAAACAACTGAAGTTTCTCACAGATGACAACTAAAATCACAGACATACAGAATATATGAAAAAACAAGCTTAAGTTACCTATTGTGCCTGAAAACAGAAGTGCCCAAAAGCATGTGCCTTTTAAAAAAAATTCTTTATGTGACAAGGTCCAAGGCCAAACAAGATGTTTGTGTTTGAATCTGGGAAAGAACTCAGGCTTCCCAGATCCCCATCTTAAACAAACGATTCGCCTTTGTTTGCTTCTTCTGAAAATGCTAATTTGCACTCACAAATTACTAGTTTGCACCTATGTCCATAGATATTTGTGGGAGCAAATTTAGAGATTGCTTTCCCAAAGCTAACTCATGAATCCAAACTTATAAGAAAGTCTCCACACAAAAGATATGTTTCTGAATATAAAGAATCGCAATTTCTAATCAGTTTCATTGATGTTCAGTGTTTCTGGTTACCATAGTAACCGGCACACACAATAAATGGTGTTTTGTTTAATCAGTCATGAGAAAGAAGTCTGGGCATGATGAATCAGACTGAATCAGAAACAGTTTCCTTTACTACCCTAATCAAAATAACTTCAGTGTAACTACAGGACAATTCAAATCAGCAAGACAGGATCAGGCCATGAAATGCAGATCTCAGTCCTGTTTTCAAACACTCCTCCCAGAAGCTCAGATGAAAGTTTTACTTCTATTTCAAAGACAGGAGTTTATGCAGGATAGGATTTAGTTCGAGGTTCAGATTTTATCTCGGCTGTACTGCCGAGGCAGTTTGCACCAGGCTGAAGTCCACCAGAGACAACAGATTCTCAGAGCCAAAAGACTCCAAACAATTTCAGGCTCACGTTCTAACTGGAAAACTGACTTCAGAAAATAATTCTTTAATGCTAAATAGGGAAAATGTCCCAGACTTAATAACAATGCAAATAAAATTTCCTTACTCCCAGTTAATGCTTTAAGGCATCGATGTCTGGAGTCTGCTTTGCACAGGTGGAAAAGAAATATAATTAATATATAGTTACACATTTTCAAAGACAATACCAAAAATCATGTAAACTGAAAGGCATTGAGAAAGAGGGGGCGTTCTGACATAGCCATTCTTAGAAAACAAGTATAAAAGTGGCATTCACGTGGCTGGCCCTAAACCAATTGTAGATTTGAAAAGGATTACCTTTGATGTATAAAGATCAAAAAAAACCCCATTTTTTCAGGTAACAAGATCTCTCTCAGATGGATTTCAGTGATATGAACATGTTTTCCACAGCATGGTAGTAAAAATAAAACAATGCAATAAAACTACAACTGGGTCTAAGTCAGACACTCCTGAATTTTTAGTGGAAGGTGAAACAAACTTACAGTTGGTGTTTGCAGTTTTTAATGTAACAGTTATACATAATGACAAATTATAAAAACAATGTGAGTTTGAGAGACTTGAAAGAATTTTGTGGCTGTGGTGACATCAGAACAAGCTTCATCGAGTGGCCTGTGATGTAACCAGAACTGTAACAACTTTTTCCAGAATGTCAATTTTTAAAGGCGCTTTGGGAAAGTGGGTGGAGAAGGAATATAACATAAAACTTTTCTTTTTATCTGTTTTCAGTCCCTGCTCAGGCTATACCACGTACTTTATTCCCTTTTCTTTTTAATCATACATGTCTTTCTCTGATCTTCCCTCCTGAAGGCACTAAAAACGCAATGTGAACATTAACACAGCCATTGTTTTCATCACACTTTTACAAGCAGCTAATTTTTTTTCAAAACAAACAAAAAACCCCCTTTGTTTGTTTTAATGGGGTATTTGATCTTAGGATTTCCAAGTACTGCTAATTTCAATATACTACAAAATGTCTCATTGCAAACATTTTATAGATAGGCAAGATAAAAACAGATGCCCAGTGTGAGACAGTGGTAGAAGTAGGAACTCTGACAGTGAGAATCCATTTTGCTCATTGTGTAGAACCTTCCATAGTGGTTTATGAACTTCTATGGCTCTTCTGTTCAAGGCAGGACAACTGGAAGCGAGTGCTATTACATGCCATGCCAAATCAAGGACCAAGATGAAATATAAGAGCAGAAAAAATGATAGTGACTATCACAGTCTATCACGTTCCTCATGGATGGCACCTTAGTAATCACAGCACGTTGAACTGCTTTACTTTAGCATATTTGTAATGGGTTGTTTCCAGTGAAGCTACATATTATGAAAGATTGTGTTCAGCCAGTAAAAATGCCAAACATTTGCTGTTTTCTGTCTTTTGTTAGAATCCTGATATGGCTCCCATTGGTATCAATAGTGTAAGTGCAGGGAAACACCTGTACGTTTACTCCATTTCATTTCATTTCATTTCATTTCATTTCATTTCATTTCATTTCATCTGCCCAGTTCAGTTACAGAACCAAATTTCCACTGCAGTCTTTGCTTTTTACCTAATTTTCCATCTGAGCTGGCAGAAGATCAAGAAGGTCAAATGATTTGCTCGGGGTCATGTAATGAGTCACAATCTTGAGCCCAGATTAAACGCAGGACACTCCCCGGCTCTAGCACACGGGATTTGTCTACTCAGTAAACCGCACCAGTTCCAGCTGTTTTCCCTCCTCACATGAACTGAATGTGAGGAAGTTTGTAGAGAATCTGTCTTAAGTAGAAATTCAGCTGGCGGCAGGCTTTCTGTAGTCAAGTGCTGGATTTGAAGTGGGGTTAAAGCAATATCCAGAACTGGGTGCTACCTAGTAGTGTTCTTTTCACTTCTCATGCCCTTCAAATATCTGTCCCTTTGCTTTCTTGTGGTTATCCAAGAAACAAGGAAAGGGTTTTTTAAAATCATTGTTATCACACGTGATCTCTGAAGACAGAAACAAATAAAAAAATATTTAACCACAGAACATTTCCTGCAGCCACTGGAGCTCGTGCTTTTATTCATTCAGTACCTGGAGAAGCTGCATCACTGATAGGTAAAATCACACCACAGGAGAAGCCTAAGACAGCTGAATTACAAGCAAGGTTCAATGTTTCAAATAATCACCACAGATACAAATGAAACTTCATGGCGGAGTTAGAGAGCTCATACAGGTTACTGAGGATTCCTGAAGGGAAAATTAAGAGTATGTACAATTTCTACCATAGTAAGGTGGTAGCATTAGGAAATTACCACTGCACTTGAAGGTCCCAATTTCTTGATCATCTTGTCTGAGTTAATGAATTTGAGCTTTAATTAGGCGAGGGCTGAAACCTAACTTGCATGGGAGACCACTATAACACCGAAATAAAAGGAAGATACAGAATCCGATGCTACTTTACCATCAACGCAAGTTCTGCAGCAGTCTAGAGAACTAAGGTATACTTTATGTAATAAATCAATTACAGTGTTAATTTAAATTAAACACTATTCCTACTACAAATGCTGCTGAATATGTCTAAGAAAAATATTTGTGTTAAAACAGAATAGATGAGGGCTCCTGATTTGTTAAGCAGTGGTGTCAGCCTAGGTAACCATTTGAACGCTCTACTGGTCACACCTCTATTGCTATTGAATGACCTACATGGCAACAGTGCCAGGTGATCGTGGAGAAGTTACAGGCTTTCCCACCTGAGAACAACAATTTCTGTTATGGAATACCATAGTTAACGTGTATCCCATAATAGAATGTAAGCCTCACCGAGTCCTATCTGCTACAAATAGACATACATTTTGGCCAGTCTAGCTCTTATCACCTTGACTGTCTCTGTCAGACCCTCACCTTTGATCCTCACAAGCATTTAGTAAATTCTCCCTAAAAAGCTGTCCAAAGGTGAAGACCTAGGAACACTTCGGTACCTACCTATAAGCTGGACTGCAGTTGGCCCTGAATTCATCAATCCCATCACCACCGTGATGTTCCTGTTCCTAACAAAACCCCACATGCAGAAAGCAAACGGGTGGGGGGCCATCCTCAGAGGAGATGCACTTTCCTCTTGAGGAGGTACCTTGCATCCACGTTGTAAGTATTGCTCTCTACATGGTGCTTGGTGTGCAAGTTAACCTTGGTTTCCACCAGTTGTGAAACTGCTTCCTGCACGCCGGTAGTGCAGAGATTCTAGACTGCACCGCACAAACACAGACACAGAAAACCCACAACTAAAAAGAACGCCTCCAGTGCACTAAATATAGATACACCCTATGTGATCCTCCTCTAGGATCAGACCCAAAAGGCGGCTTCTTGTCGCCTACCAGCTAGATTATAACAATGCAGTTCACCAAGTATGAAGGTGCTGGCCCTCAGGAAATGCAAACAATTCAAAATATAGCAACACGTGATCTCTGAAACACAGACTGTCATGAATGTATTAAACGTGTCCTACCTTGACATCCAGTAGGATGATGAATAAAGTTCCAAGACCATTTATTTTAATCATCTGGTGCTCCCCAATTTGCCAGCAAGATGTATAAATATCTTTATACACCTTTAGGGTAAAGACCACGGTTGTCAATTTCATTGCTTAGAAACCTCAGAACTTGATCATAATGGGGACACTTACTCATCTGTACTAGAGTAAGAATATTCGGAATTGCTGACACGGGCCTCCAGGATTAATTCCCTCAAGAAGGATAATGTGCCATCTTCTCCATGTTTATGTTGCACTTGTCTGACTTTGTTTTCTCTGTAACAAAGATCACCGTGCATACCTATGGGTGTCTGCATCTCTCTTTGTGTTTGTGTGTGTGTATACGGATATTTGTATATGTTTGCACACTAAAAGCTGGACGGATGAGTTCACTGTGTGCACACTTTCTCCCAGGGATCACGCTGAGAGAGAAAATGAGCCTTGCACAACAGACGCAATGCGCCTGGCTTAATGCGTGGTGGGAAGGGCCTCCAGGGATGAGTCTCTCTAGGACAAACCACCACCATTTCCACTCATGGAGAGTTCCAACATGGCAATATCCTACACCTGCCACCAACACAGTCTCTTCTAAAAGTCACAAGATAAAGTTCAACTTCATAATTTCTTATAAGTTCACACAAACAAAACGAACTGGTAGGAAAGAAAGAGGCTGGAATTTAAAAGTTATGAATATGAAAATATAAAACTTAGATTTGAGGTGACAGTGGCCAACTGAAAGATGCACAAAGCTCTCAATTATATAAAATGAATAGGAAGTAAAAGAAAATGTTAATTTTCTGATTCCCCTCATGGTCATCTGTGACCCAGTCATTTCCATTAGTACTACTCACACTCTCAGTGCAACATTTGCTTTGACAATCTGAATTTGTCTGAGCTGAAACTCACATCATATTATTATCTATCTGATAAATTCATTTTTAAAAAACACAAGAGACACAAGTACACTCATTAGGAAATACTTTGTATTGGCAATGAGTATCTCAGATGTGAAGAAGGTATACACATTTTGCTCAGGCAAAGTAGTTGGCCAAACACAGACAGCTCCTTAGCTGTGATCAGAAAGCCTAAATGGAAAGAAAATTCAGTGGAAATTATTCTTCTTACATTGCTGTAGCTTAAATGTAATTTCAATGCACTTAACGACCACTTTACATTGTTAGAGCTCTGCAAAGGTTCCTTAATTGTAAATAAAAGCAACACCTAATTGTTCCAAATGCTCTTCCTTTTTAAATTAGTAATCATCTCTTCTGGGCAACTAATTAATAAAGCAACACAAAACAGAGGAACATGTACTTTCTTTTTCTGCAGAATAAAGAGTCTTCAGATTTAATAAAAGTTATTCCAAACTAGTGCTGAATCAAAAAAGGAAGAGCAAGCCAGTTTTGATTGCACTCTATTTACTATAGTGTTGCTGACTCTCAGGATTTTATTGCACCTAACGTATCTTCATGTTTTTCTTCAGGCCTCAGCTGATGTAATTCGCATCAGCGTGTGACCTTTTTGGAGGAAAGCTTGCCCATGTGACTTGGGTGTATCCCAAAGACGCAAAAACAAGAAGTCAAATAAAAAGAACTTCGAGTATGGCAGCTTCAAATTCTCATGATTTAAGCACATCTCATGATGCTTCGAAGGCTGACTTATGGGCAAGGGAGGAGAAGCTTACACTTGCGGTTGGCAACACTGCTGTTATTTTAGAAATAATAGCATCAGAAAGCTACTTTGAGAAAATCTAGCAGTCTTGGCCAACAAAGAAGCAAAGTGCCCTGCCTTTCAGACCCCCCAGAACAGCACATAGTGACCACATCTCCAGACGAGCCCCCTGTGGGGACCCTTCCTCTAAAATGCCGTTTGACCTGGCATTTCCACTCTTGCAGAAACGGATCAGGGGAGCTCACGCTGACCCACCAGAGCCATCCTTACAGAAACTATGGAGCTTCTTTTGAGAGTCAGGGCACAGCATTTCCTATTTCCTCTCTTGGAAGCCCTAGATTTCAGGATAGTGTGGACCCAGGGATGTCCCTCCACTCTCCCTCTTCCAGATAGAATAATACACATACATAGAGGGATATAAGGTATGCAATTAGACCCAAGTAATTACCATTTCACCCAAGATTTTACACACAGAATACTCTTTGCCTTCAAATGAAACTTTCATTATTAATGACTTTTGTATCAGGCTCAGAAAATTCAATAGGAGTTTTGTCTGAAAGAAGTTTTCAGTTGTCCTCTAAGTGAAATAATGTAAGTATTTTTAAGCGGCTGAGTTGCGCATCAAGAAACAAGAATTGTAAATAAGGAAGTACTTTGACTAGTGCAGAAGATTGATACAGCACCTGACAGCTTTCATTACGTAAATCTAATTTATTTCAGCAAACAAGTGACTGGAATCATGCATCATTTCTGAACGAGCTGACCCTCAGGTTTACATGGTTGGCTGATATGGGTTTGAAAACAGGAAGCTCCAGCTGTAACATGAGTGACCCAGACAGCAAAAAGCTAGACACCAAACTAAATTGGAAGGCAGGAAGTCAAAGTTCATGCTCATACCACAAACAATACAAAAATAATAATGTTCCTCTGAGATGCATTTGGCAAAGCCAAATGTCATTGTGAGGCATAAAATGTAAAAGAACTGATAATATAAATGTTTATAGAAAAACAGAGCAAAGAATTCTTAATAAATTACCAACGGCGTTCCAAAGAGCTAATCCTTCCGCATAGATTTTCATAAACACTATATGCACGCTATAAACTGAACACTAACTCTAACAGGACGCCTAACTCCCCGAGGTTCTGTTAACTAGTCCATTCAAAAGCCCTGGGTTTTGATTAGCTTTATTCTTTGTGTTCCTAAACCTTGATTTTAGCTTCCTCTCAGCTCCCAGGACACCGCTCGAGTCCCTGCTCCGTCAGGCACTTTTTTGTGGTCCTCTGACACTCTCTCATAAAGCGCTTTTTCCTTCTCTAGGGACCTGCTTTTTGGCACTGTTGATCTCTAGAGCCTTCCATGGGCTCATAGCAAGTCTTTACAGAACCCATCCAGAAACACATCACATCCTGTTTGCATCAGAGCTCCCCAGCGATTTCCCCAGCAACTATACTTGGTCTGCCGCTGTTACCTTCTGCAGACCCTGCTTCTACACAAACTATATACAGACAAGTATATTTGCCTACAACTGAGTGAGGTTTTCATTTTAGAGACAGATTAAGCCAGTAGAGAATAAAGTCTGACACCTAACATGGGTGCTAGCTCTGCAAATCAGGAATAATGCCACTGAAGCAAATGGAGTCCCGAGAAATTTACATGGGAGCAGCTGGTTGTTGCCAGAGCCATGATCTAGATTTACACAGATCCCTAAAAGCAGGAACTTGATGCTGCACCAGGGCTGCAGCAGTGACACTCAAATTTTCCTACTTCCACTCTGCAGGAAATAAGGGGAGTTTTTCTTTTCTTTTCTTTTCTTTTCTTTTCTTTTCTTTTCTTTTTTCTTTTCTTTTCTTTTCATCTACATTTAATTTCTCTGGGAATATAATTCATCCCTAGACTCCTGCCAAGGTAATCTGTGTAATCACCAGCTATGTATTCCAACTTAATTTTATGACTCTGCATCCTTGTGTTCTGTAACCAGCTTCCATTTGCTATGACCTGTCCCGTAGCCTTGCGCTCAAAAAATATGAAAGGTAATTTCTGCCTCTCCTTCTCTCCTCATTTTGTCTACGGAGAAAAAAGCTGCAACTGCACCCTATATATCCTATATAAAATACTTTTTCTCTGCAGAACTAAAGGCACTATAGTCTGCAGACACAAAGAGAAGGTAGGAGTTTCATTGTCACACAACCGCAATAGATCACAGCTGATCTAATACTTTAGTTTACCACACAAACAGCATTGGTATTTTCCACAAATCTTGCTCAGAGGACTTTTTCTCTCAAGTTCCTTTTTCATCTTGTTTGCCTTTTTGCTTTCCAACTTCTTCTGTTTATCCTCTTGCCTTCTTTATTGCAAAGAATCTAAAAAATATACCCTATTAGAAGAGTGGTAATCTTTCTAAAATTCTGAACCAAGGCAGTGCTCAGCTTACACATGTGCTAATGACCTACCAAAGCCAAAGGGGCTTCAGCACATACATACACAGTATGTCCTCTGGAATTAATGTCTATTTAAGCATGTGGAAAAACTCTTTTAAATTACAACATAAGAGAAAGGGGAAACTTAAAAAGGAAAGACTGAAATAAAACACAGGAATTTCTAAAAAGTTTCCTCTTTATTGAATACCTCTTTTCATCTTAGTTTTGGCAATTTCTGTATGTAAAAAAAGATGGTTTTAACATTTGAAACCTTAGAAAAGTACTGTTAATTCACCCGACAGCTGCCAATACTGCAAACCACATGAATCCAGAAGCTTTCCAAAAGCTTTCTTTCTGCTAATAGTTACTGGATTACACAGAGGCCATTATCACATGCCACCATCATTATTAAAAATTTTATTCACAATAGGTGTCAAAGCACTTCAAGGAAATGCTAAAACTACAATAATAGTGAGTGAAGTTCCCTCTGTCATCAATATTTTGTAAATGAAAAATTAAGAGGTCCATAGGACCGGGTCTGCACTTTGAAGATAATCTAGCATTTTGCATTCTGAAACTTTGTATGCTAATCTTAAAATGATGGACCTATTCCTCAAAGGCAATTTTACTGCCACCATTTACTATTCATTTTGCTGGGACAGCAACTGAACCACGCTGTTCTGTGGTGCAATATGTGGTGGAGAAACACAGGACAGTAGTGATCCTGTTTAAAGTGTGAGATAAACTTGTACCTGCACGTACATTGATCTGTAGTGAAAATACAGATGTACAAATCTCTGAAAACCAAACACAGTATTCTTAAGTTGGATATTCAAACACTAGCAAGCATTTTAAAGCTCAAAGTGTTCAGGATGAGCTTAAAATGTGAAACAAATTGAAGATCTAGGGACAGAATTTTGTGCCTATCACCACATCTGTTGCTCAGTATTAAGGTAAATGAATATGCTTGAAAATATCTCAGTAAAGTATTCAGTGCAATTGAGTTTATCCTAATTAAATGCTAGATTTGTATTCTTCAATAAATGTAATTGGGAGAGTTTCTATGGCTTTTGTTAAACTTTTCTGATATATTTACAGTTCTTTAAACCTTTCTTTGACAGAATTCTACTTAAGGTAAAAAAGTCTACAGTCTTGGGGGTGGCAATGAAAAGAATTGTCAAATTGGATAAATTGATTTAATGACAGGTTTATTTTTACTTCTTTTTGGTGTTTTTACATTTTGCAACCTAAATTGTGACACAGCTTCAATTTGTTTCCTCACTCAAGTAATTTAAGTTGCAATACTGTTTCCTGAATTTGCAATTTCAATTTGCTCATTCTTCTCCTCAGACTCATCTTTCCTCTTCATAGTGAAGTTTTACAAAATTAGTCAAATAAGCCGTATCTCTGTCCCAGTTTAGACCAGTGAGATTTAACACAGAATGTTCTACACTTCACCTGGTTTGGCATAACGAGATTAGAGATGTTTAGGAAGGGAAAATAATTATTTTCCTCTGTGTTTAATTGTGATGATAGGTTACTAAATATCACTTTAGGAAAAAAAAAAAGAAAAGTTTTTTCCTAGATAAATTAGGAATTCTAATTCTATTGTAGTATTTTCATCACTTTCTAATCTTGATTTTGTAATTCTAGAGATCTATACACACAAAGTGCATATGAAATATAACTCAAAGGTAAACGTATCAACATTACACTGCAAAGAATCTTGGTTCAGTACTGATAGGTACACAGATAGTAGTTTCTAGATCTATTTGTTATTAAAGTTGTCTTAGAGGTTTGCAGTCATTGCATATAGTACTCTGTATGAATATAAAAGTTTGATTTCCTCTCATACACGAGCAGGATGGGTTAGATGGCTTCAGTATTATTATATAGTTAAGGTCAGGCTTTTGCATATATATATACACACACTAAGATACCACATACAGATAGTTACATCATTATAGCAAGATTTATTATCTATCCTCAAGCACGCACACACAGTATGATTTATTATTTATACATATACATGCACGTGTACTTACATATACTTACTTTAGACCATTCGTGTTTGTCAGCTTTTGTGATATTTCAAAAAAAGCAATTAATATTATTCTGCTATCTGTAGTGTACAAACTAGCAAAACAAATCCCATCTCAACAGCAAGTTCAGATTTCGAGCCATAAAGTCAGTGGGGGCAGCAGACAGCTCTGTCAGGCCACTTGCACTTACCCCTCACTACAATCTTGGGCCATTCAGTGGCCAGAAAATGTCATCTGTGCCCAGTCTTCCCTCCTCAACACCCCAGTCCTGTTATCTGCAACCTCCTGTGAGAAAGCCTTAGCCCTGTTTTGGTTGCCCTTCTGTGACACAGCCCACTTCCCATGCAGGACAGTGGTAACAGGGTAGACAGCACCTTTTTTGATTCCCAAGGAAAATCAGATGCTTTTTTCCCCGAGCCAGCATGATTTGAACCCAGCATCTTCAAACTATAAAAACACGCCTCTCCATCGCTTGACCAAATGGAGCAATTCAATAACTAGCAGATGTGCAAACAAGCTCTTCGTGCGTTGTGCTGATACGTTCCCCAGTCTCTCAAAATGCTGGTCTCCATGAACAAGGATCGCAGCAGTTCTGCTACATGTAGCTTGAAGAATAGTCTCAGGCAAAATGTAAGTCTTTATAGTAGAAAAAAGTGATTTGCCAGAGGCCAGCTATAGGTTTGCCTTCTCAAAATAATGGGAATAGGTACTTTTCCATGCACTGAACAACAACAGTGGAAGTTTTAGGTGTGCATCTGCATAAATCATGATGAAAATATAAACTGATGGCATTTTTAATGAATTGAGCAGCTTTGTCCAACTTTTTCCCTTATGTAAAATAAATAAACATCCAAGTACACATATGCATTGCTGAATTCTTTGAAGTTTTTGACCTCAAATATTCTTCCTTATTTTATTTCTCTCTGTGTCCTTCCCCATAATGAAACTGTGTAAACATTCAAAAAATAATCTTTGTTAACTGCAGAAAACCGTGAAGGTCTTGCTTATGCTGTTGCATGTGAAAGGGAATGGACTATTCCTGGGCATATGTACAGCACAAAGCACACTTCAGAGCTGGCTTCAAATCCCAGCAAAGACCACTGAGAAAACCGAGAGAATGTGCAGAAATGTGAAGTATTAAGTATTTAACAATGCTTAGACAACAGCAGCAGTGTTATTTTGCTGTGATTTGAGACTGAAATGCTTTCAGTAGACAGAGTTTGGAGCTGCTCTTTTTCAAGGACACGGAGAAGAATTTTTATAAGTTGTTAAATCAGAAGAGCTGAGCTCCCCAAGAATATAGGACAAAATCAGATGTGTCCAACAACTCTTCTTCACATGTGCTGTATCCATCAAAGGAAGAGAAGGCCCAACCTGCCAAGCAAATGTTTTATATTGAGCTGGAGGGTTCCAAATGTCTCACAACGGTGTCAGATAAACAAAAGGAGACACAAGGTGACAAGGAAGCTCTCACTCAAGTGTTGCTTCTGTTCCGAAGATGAGTGACAGACAAAGATTTTTCCCCCATTTAACGACAATATGAAATCTCAGGCTACTCAAGCTAGACATCTATGCAAAATATCACTGTTGCGCAAAATCTTTTCTAAGATAAAGTGTACAAATATATTTTGGCTGTAAAAAGAAACCCAATCAAACTAGCATAAATTGTGCTCCCAACAGTAACTTTTAATAAGAAAACCAATACCACAGTAAGAACATTCCAATAATTTAATCAAATATTAAACTTTACTGACCCCAGAGATTGCCCACTTTCCAATTTAATTTCTTTTCCACTAGAAATAGTTGTATCAGATAGTTATTGATCAGCCAATGGTAATTTGGGGCACATTTAATAAACGTAATAAATATACTTTTAGTTTTATGCAAAACTCTTATGAAAACAAACGTCCCCATAAGAAGCGTGAGATGGCAAAACTAAAAAACAAGGGACAACCAGCAGAATATCCATTTTTTTCTGTGATCAATATTGATTTACGATACAGTTGAGTAGCTGAAACTGCTGCCCGCTTTACAACAGTTAAAATTATTGAAAAGCACCAGCCAGGGCCTGTCTCACGATCCCCATGAAGGAGCAGGACAGGCTGGGGGGCAGCTGGGGACATCCCAGAGCACCAGGCAAGTGTGTGGTGGAGGCAAGGACCAAAGTCAGGCGGGGACATCAGCCCATGAGTGGAGGAGGCTCTGTGGTGCCCGTGGCAGGGCAGGACAGGGCCATGGCAGGGCTGGAGGCAGGTCCCATACAGCATCACCAGTGCAAGGACCGATGGCCCTGGGAGGCGCTGAAATAGGGTTCTGTGCCATGGGTGGGGTGGTGGAGGTCCCACAGAGACTGGCAAGGGCTATTAAGAGCTATTAGTGCCCCTGGGCTCTGACAGTTAAGTCAGTAAGACCTACCTACTGAAATAAAAAATACAGTAACAACAACAAAAATACTCCAACAACAAATTTCTATGACAAAGCGGAGTCAACAGAGGACAGACAGAACTTTCTTTGAGACAGAATCTTCTATGAGAAGATCCGTTTTGACAGATCTACAGACTGCCATTGGGAAAGTTGCTAAACACATTTCCATGTTTGTTTTTTGATTTTTCAAGTAAATGGATTAAGGGAGAAGTCAGCCTAGGCAGATTCCACAGCCCCATCAGAACCTGGGCATAAATGGGAAACCTGTAAAAGCTGAAATGAAAGGCATCAAAAAGCTCTTTTATGTATTACTGAACAAATTAACTTGTTTCTTTTGATGGGTATAACAATTTTCCTAATTTAAAAAATATTCCTAGCACTTCCCTACGATTTTGTCTACTCACTTCAATAAAGTTACTGTAAATTTAAACCCATGTAAGACAGAAATCAGACATTAGTGCAAATGTTGTTGCTTTGTAAATCAGCAAATTTCCCCCTCTACTAAAAGTGAGATTTCACAGTCAATTTAAGCTGATCTAAGACTGCACTGCTCCTGAACAGGGCAATCCGACTTCCTTTTATCTCCAGCTGCGTGTTCCCACCACTTCCCTTGTGTGGGCTCTAGAGATCATACAGCCAAAGGATAAACAAGATCAGCTCACTGATCCTACTGAAAACTAACACTGAAAATACTTAGTTTTCAGCCAGTTTCTAAAGAGCTGAAAACACCCCTTTCAGTGACAATCTGCAGTTAAGCCTCGCATAAGTTGTTTGTGAAATCCCAGCATTAGACAGTGAATTAAAAAAAAAAGTTATTCATCACTGACCAAGAAGTAAGATAGTACAAAAAACTTGGCAGTCTCTTACAGGCAAATGCAGTATTTTAGAAGAACAATTTTTATTCCAGTTTAGAAAACCCCCTAGTCTATGCAGACACTAACGTACAAGAAGTGAACAGTAAAAATGAAACAGATTACAGCAAAATACTCATTTTGAGAAATGTATTTCAAATCTACAAATACTTAGCTCACATGAAAAACATAATCCAAGGAAAAAATTATCATTAAAATGCTGTCATTTTCCTTTTCATTTTTCTTAGCTATTTTTTTTACTTGATTGTTTTATGCATTTCTATGCATTCTTAAACTGGCATTGGAGTTTTTAATTTGTAATTTTTTTTCAGGTATTTTTTGCTAGCCCTGCTTGTAAAGCAATTAGGAAGATCTTCTTTCACCTTTTCCAGTCTTTTGTGTTTGTTAGATTTTATCTGTGTGGTATTGTGATAATAAGCATACTGTTCCTTTCTGATGTTTATTTCTTGCTGCTTCTGGTTGTATCTGTCATCTAATGTGTGTTGTAACAAGAGAAAGTGTATCTTATATGGCAGCTGAAAATACAGCAATAGAATAATGTGGAAAAAATAGGTTGTTCTAATTAACTTATACCATTATGAAGAGGTTTAATGTTTGCATTAGAGAACAGACAGGTAATATGGATAACTAACATCATCCTAGATAAAAACAAATTAATTAATAATATAAAAATATTTGGCTGAATTCTGAATTTCCAGAAAACATCAAGCTCAGAGGTGCAATCACTGTAATTTTTGGCCCTCTTCTGATGCTTGCATTTTATAAACACAGATATTTAAAGTCTAAATATAGTGCTTGTAAGGATGGTAACCCATCTGATGAGGTCTATGTGAAAGCGGAATCCCCCAAAAAGTTATTAAGTTTCCAAGTCTCCACATGCAGTCAACAGTAAATAAGGGTATCTGGAAAGGCTGCTAAAACAAGATTTTTATTGCAGTCATAATTTTCACGATGTAGGCATACAAATTAAGACAAGCAAATATCTTTATTATAGGACTTGTGAAAAACAAACAGCAACATTTGGTTGATACAGACCTAAACTCAATTTGAACTGAAGACTTAAAAGCCTTAGACAATCTGTCCCATTACTAATCTCTGTAATATTTGACTTCTTAATGTGCTATTCTTTTGTAGTGTTATTATTAACTGGGATATTAACAACTGCTTGTATGTGTAGCTTTACCTCTGTGCATTGATTTGTATTTTTAATACATTAGCACCCATTCATACGTTAAAAAAAATCACCCAGTATGTATAGATTATAGAAGTTCCATGCACAGAGCAGCAGATTGGAGCGGTTCACCATCAGTAGGAGTTGTAAACCTAAACTCTGTTTAAACATTAGGTTTTGCATGGTATCCTCCCAAATCAACAGCTGTAGCAAAAAAGATTTCTTTCTTAAGAATGGGCAACAGTCATCTGCACACAAACAGGTTAAATTATTAAAAATGGGATGAGCCTTCTTTTAGGTTGATTATGGCCAGACTGGGATTCTTGGGTACTACTCAGTGACTCAGTAAACGCACTAAATGTGACAAGATGCTAAAACACTAATGGTTTCTATTCTGACCTTTTCTACTCTTTATCTTTTTGTCTGTTTTTTTATCATGTAACCTCTTAGGGAAGGAAATATTGCCTTCTTTTATGTTGGGAAATTGCCCAGAACATTGCAGACACTACCCAAACAAAGAGCAACTATAATAATAACAAAAATAGGAGGAGGAGGTTTACTTGACCCCATACCAGCAGACCCCTAAAGACTCCTATCAAACTCAATGGAACCGTAACCTGGCTTATTGCTTAAGTAAAATTGCCCATGGTTAATTGCACCAATATAATTAATGCTATCAAAATCTACAACATAAAAGATTGCTATGCAATCAATAAATAACTGAATTTATTTTTGGAGAGAGTCACATATGATAGTTCATGTAGCCACTTAAATAGGTACCTTTTTTCTTGTCCTGAGATGGAGTTAAAGAGATCTCAGTTCTGCTCCTGACTTCATAATCTTCAATATGACAATGTTAGGTAAATCTCTGTGCCTCTATGGCATAATCTGTAAAACAGAGGTAATGGTTTTCTTCTCAGAGCATTTGGATATATACAAATAAAATGCGACGTTAGAATTCAATACCAATAATACGTTTTTTCTCTACTGAATAAAGTCTCAAAGCATACCCTTTCCCTTTGATCTTGTTTGCTGCAACATGCCCTTTGCTAGCCCTCCACAACACATTTTAAGCAGTGTATGATAAAAAGGTCAATGTAATGAAATAAACTCTGCAAATACCTCATTTTCCCTAGATTTAATTATGATTAATCTTCTCTACTGTGATAATATTTTTTAACCTTTATAATTTTACAAAGTGCTTGTAACAGATTCTGTTAGTCCCTCATATTTCATGCTATGTAGTTCCATTTATCTCCCACCTATGAAATACAGAGCAAGCATGACATTTCATATTTTAGAAACCTGCAGTATTACACAAGGAACACCACCTTCCTGTGTCATAAATACCAACATTATGATTCAGACCCACGGCTTCCAAGTCTTTCTTTTAGGTTAATTTATTGCAGTAATAAACCAATTTCTTTGCTGGCCGCTAGTATTTTTATACAATACTGTAAAGATTTGAAAAGTATAATGTCAAGGCTTCAGCTATTCTTAAAATTCTGTTAATACTTCCACAGTCTTACATACATGATTTTGCCATCAGCCATGTAAACATCAGCCTTGTGACTACTGGTGGGGCACAGCACCCCACTGATATTTGTTTAATTTTTGCTGATTTTTATGGGCATTTGGTAGATCAGATAGTAAAACAATCTATTTTGTATAGTTATCAGAATCTCTCCTCCTTAGTTAAGAGGGATCTCACTATATGTTACATAGAAAATGAATATTACAAAAGAACACAGTCTCTACAGCAAAAAAGAAGCTGTAGGCATATATATATATATAAAGAGAGAATATGTATTAAATAAGCAACTGCTATTCAAAACACTGTCATAAATTGGCAAGTAGATGCAATGGTATTTTTGACCAAGGCTCTGTTACTGTATTTGCAGCTCTGTTACTGGTCTGTGGATGTGTCGAACCTCCTGCTAGCCACAGAACTTTTCTTGGGCAAAACTATCTTCATAGTTCAGCACTTAAGCGTGTTTTTGGTTTAGGTGCTGGGAAAAAGAGATTTGACTTCACATGACTGTTTCTCCCACGAGCCAGTTTTCAGTTTCATTTCTGACTTTGGACAGAAATAGTAACCAAACTTAAAAAACTGATATAAACAGAGTTTTTGTTTATTTTGAGTCATTTGTTATATCTGATAGTTTTCTCACTTAAAAATGCTAAAATTTCTCACTTAAAAAAGCTAAAATTTCAAGCATGTCTCAGACAATATAATACTAATATTAACAATTCTAAATGCCCATATGCAGAAAATTTCAGAACAAGTTTCTCACATCAGATCAAAATCACTGAAAGGTTCTCCACTTCAGTTGGTGCTGGTTCAGACTATGTTATGCATGGATTTGAGCTTCTGAAATATCATTTTTTGTTACAAATTTTGACCTTATAGGACAATCAAGATTGGTAGCATTAACGATAATAACAAATGCAGTTCCGAAACCCTTAGTTAAGAAAATGTAGTTGAATCCAGAATTACTTACTTTGTGTCGAGCGTGTTCAGTGGCAATTTTGCCTTAGTAAAGCTATCAAAAATGACTTAAAAAGCTGATTTTGAAAATGGAAGAAATCAGTGGAGTTTCATTCCCCAAAAGACTCTTTAAATAGAAGGCTTGATTAAATGAAAGTTAGCTAATGACTGTGAAAAGTATCTTCCAAGAAAATACTGAGTCTGTGATGAAATAACCTCGCAAGACCCTCAGAAATTTAATCTATGGAAAACTCAAACAAAGGCCTATGGGTAGATCAAGATCTCTCAATCACTCCAGTAGCACAGAAAACAGAAGCAAAACTACTGGTGAAGGAGACTTTTGAAAGGCACTTCACCATTAAGCTAGAGGATTATTGGGTTTTTTTTACAAATATTTCAAAACCGGTGTTTTATCCATGACTTCTAAGACAAGAAATAAATGTGTTCGCTGTACAGTGTACAGGCCATTTGGCTACCAGGGAGTCTTGCTGCTTTTCTTGGTAGCCCATTTGGCTCGATGCATTACTAATTTAAGGACTGTTTGTAATTGTGCATCTGTGGACACAATCCCAATTGCTTTTTGGGAAATGTTCTGGGGAAATGTCCTGGCAAAGAGACTGCAGGACTAGTTCAGAAATGGAATTTTAAAATGCAGATCAAGAGCTGGAAACAGGTTTCCAAATGAAATTATTCCACAGCACTGTGAAATTTGTGTTAACGGATATTTATAAGCACAATAAAATGGAAATATAAATACTGCATTTCTATTAAGACAAAGCTATTCCACAGATACAAGTATAAAAGCATCTTCCCCTAAAAAAACTAGCTGCAGTTCTCAGGACTTCAGTCCCCTAGGCAGACTCTCTTTGAGCACAGTTAATACATAGAAGACTGTACCCCTTTGCACTGCTTTAATGTTTGAGGCTGTTGCAAAAAAACCCAAATTAAATATATTTGCATCAAAAATGTGTTAAAAATAGTTCTAAGTTTCTAAATCCAAGCACTCAGAATTTACAAAATGACAGAAAATGGAATGAATCTAGAAAATAAAGATTGTTCATCATATTGGATTTGTTTCTAATCCCATCCTCACATCCATTGTACTCCACTCCTGTCCATAAAAAAAAAAAAAATCTAAAATTTATGGGAACATCCATAACCTTAAGGTCATCATACAGAAATGCCATGTGGAACTTTGTAAAAATGTTGTCAGCAGTACCTTAACTGTACTCTATAGCTGGCATTCCAGCCTGTCCCTTCTCCAATTAATAGTCACAGTAATAAGATTCTGAAGTTTAAATCTCTTTAAAGGAGAAAAGCTGCTTTTTCATCCCTTTCTCAAAGCGCACAATATGATTGGCAAAGTATCAGGAATAATAAGACAACCGGTTGACGTAAACCCCAGGAGGAACAGAGCAGCTTTTGTTCTGAGCTCTCATCAAAATCTTGGAAATCTTGCAATAGGAAATGTTGCTGGCATGTAGGTTCTTATTCAGAGTTCTTACATGTTAGGCCTGCAATATCTGAAATGTCTTACCTGCTTCAATAATTATTGTACACCGTCCCATTTGCTGCCTCTAGCTGAAACAGCTATCCAGTTAACTATTTCAAATTTTCTTGATACGAAAAATATGTATTTCATTCTCTATTAATGCATCATTATTCTTGCTGTCCCACTGGAACCACTAGCTATTCTGATTGTTAATGCAATGTGCTATAAAGCATGCAATAAATGATGCCATCATGAATACTACAATTCACAGAACAAATGCCTTAAAAAGAAAGCGTAGCTTAAAGCACTGTACACATGAAGACCATACTTCCTAGACTGTATGTGAAATGTAATATTAAATGTAAAAAAGCCTTATGTAGATTAAACATGAAGGTTGTAAAGTCAGAAAAAGGAAAATTTGTTGGGTCAAAAAGCTACACACTATCCACCACATAGACAAGCCGAGTTATCTTAAGCATTTATAAAATACATAGTAATGACTTCACAAGAAAAGAAACAGAATAGCAAACCATACCATTGGTCCTAAACCCCCAAGCATTTGCAGCAAACAGAAAGCGTCGGTAGGTATACAGATGTTTTTGTAAAACCCAAACTTTTATGAAAGTTTTCAGTTATGTAAAGATC
Source organism: Chionis minor (assembly GCA_013398295.1). Classification (NCBI taxonomy): domain Eukaryota; kingdom Metazoa; phylum Chordata; class Aves; order Charadriiformes; family Chionidae; genus Chionis; species Chionis minor. The sequence continues at coordinate 51,286 of VZSF01002835.1, forward strand.
AGTGTCACCTCTTGAATTTAATTTCTTCTTTTTTAAAGAAGAGAGAAAAAAAGAAAGATTTGCTCATGGAGCTTGCACGAGTTGTATAGTTTGCTGTGCAAGTACTCTCACCAAATCTGTTTTTAAGCGTGCATTGTCACGTAATTTAAGTTCTCTGGAATTGAGTTACTTCCTTCTAATCAATCTAGTAGCTTAAAGGAGAGTACCCACTCCATAAAAACTACTTGAACTGTTGTGCTTTTATTCACACACTGCATCCGCTTATGTATGATGCTAAGATTTCCAGGGATATATCTCACAGATATGAGATCAGGTGCTTCATGTGAGATTGCGTATGCTGCTTAATGCCAGACTGAAGAAACTCTAACTAAAGTACCAAACCATTCAGGTTGCAAGCAAAGTTAATGAAAGCAGTAGTTACTATTCTAGTTAGCTTCGCAATATATATTTATCACTGAAATTCTGCTGGAACCCAAACAGAAACCATTCACCTTTTGTGTAGTCTCCATGAAGTAAAGAAGAGGCTAGAGCTCAAAATACCTGCTGTGACCACACAGACAGTAATGTGGTTCAAAGCCTTCCTAGGTACGAGTGTGGCAGGAAGGAGCTATACAGAGAGAAGACTGAGCTGGATGTGTTCCTGTAAGGAAGCGGATTGGTTTTGACTAGATGCCTCTTATGCCTTTGAAAAACAGAGGCAAAAAAGCAGCTTTTTGGAAAGAGGAAATGTTATTTGAACAAAGATTTCTCTGACAGATAATTGATTGTATGAAAATTGTTTCTACTGTTGTTCAGGGAAAAAAAAAATTAATACTTTTAATATAAATTTCACCAAGAAATACTGAGCTCAATGGGTAAGTCCAAATCAGTTTTCATATGAAGTCAAAACCAAATACAGGAAAGCCTTGAGGTAAGAACCAGAAAAGGTACCAGAGTAGTGTGTAGGAGGTTTGGGATCAATTGATATCACCAACTGCCTTTTGATACGTCAACGAACAAAAGATACTCATCGTGAACCACAGAAACCGGCTTGCCATCTGTGGCAGGTTGATGGCATTTTCTCCTCTCCTGTGATACCATGCTAAGGCTTTATATTCAGATGAGCAAGGCCTGTGGGTCTGCAACTGTTAAGTGTAGGAAAGTAGTACCTGTTCACTGCAGCTTTCTCTCCCTTTCAAATCTCTCCTCTCAAGAACGCAACAGACCTCCTTTTACCAATACAACAGATTAAAGGTACATTAAAGATCAGAATTACTAGTCTGTGTATTTATAAACCACAATATATTATCTGTGTTCTTGTGAGATGTTACCCTTTTTTTTTTTTTTTTTCCATTTTAACTTTGCCCTCTCATTTCCAATTTGAGTTACAATCTCTTAAGTTAGAAACGTAAGATGTGAGCCATCCCTCCTGACTGGTCATTTGCTGTATTCAAGTTGCAGAGTGTTCATAAAATGGTCACTGGTCACACATGGTGTGAGCTTTCAAATAAAGTAACTCCTTGTTACAAAAGATGCTTATAAGCATCACACTCTAGTGTGTTCTTACAGATCTATGAGAGATACAAACATGGGAACATCACAAGCAAAAGAAAACTTTGGTGGCTCCCAGTTCTATATAAAAATCCATTTAACAATATAGATGTATTTACTAATTACTGGATGTTCAGAAAACATCTTGGTATAACACGTGTAGTTCCTTCTGCTTTCAGAATGAAATGTTAAGTTGGAGGGAATTTCTCAGGATGGAGGACTGAGGCGGAGGAACAGGGGGTTTTATTGTGGAGCTGCAGTGTTGAGTAGTCAGTGGTAGGTGGATCCTGCTTTGCAGAGAAATCACGCCAACTGCAGCAAGAGGAAAAGGAAAATTACTCAAAAACTCGATTTCACTTCTTTGTTTTCATTCCATTCGCCCATACTTGTACCTGCAACACCGATTCACTGATTTCAGCTTTCTAGCTATTTTAGAAGCGCTACAGTGATGCCAACTGATATAGCCAAGAGCTTTCAGTTAAAGACAGAGAGAGGAATATTGTATAAATAAAAGTCAGTTAAACAGTTCCCCAAATTAACTGGTGCTGCGTAGCCCAAGGCTATAAGAAATCTTGACTGGGCCAGCAAACTTTCAAGCCTGCATCCTGCCTATCTTCCTGCCCTAGGGAGCCTTCGTACAAGGCTCATTGTTAAACAAAGCAGCTACTTCAGCAAAGGAATCACTTTAGGAATTTAAGCCTTATTTGAGCGGATTATCAGAAGTCATTGTTTTGATGTTCCCTAATTTTCAGGGTTTAAGAGACAAGATGCTAACCCATGGTCCAGTTCATTAAACTATATTCTGAATTCATTGCTATTCATGCCGAGATAATTTACCATAAACTGTAAAATGGAGTTTTATGGAGTATATACATGCACTGAAAGTTTCCCAAGATCATGTACCCTCTGTTTAAATTTAATCTCCTGCATCTAGAACTCATTGAGCATTCTAAATATCACCATAAATACCTAAAGATGTGAATATTTGTTGATACTCAATACTTACTTATTTTGTTACCCTGTGCTTAACTGATCACAATATATCAGAACTAGTTACCATTTTCAGGACAGTGAACTAGAAGTCAAAATTTCTTACTGCTTTCCCTGATTGCTCACTGCTTGTGGGAAATAAATGTTACAGTTGCGCATAGCAGTTACCCTGGATGACTGACACACATTTCTAAATTTCTGTGTCAACTTATACGAGTTGAAGATCCCCACTCTGAAAAGCCCTGCTCTGTTTATTGGTCCTCATTATTTCCGAATTCGTTTATATTTTTGAGGGAATATCCCATGTTTCTTTTTAATGAGAAGCCTCAGAATTTTTCCCTAACCAACTGATAGGTAACCTGCTTTGCAGGCAACTGTAGATGGGCACTATTAATAGTGAAGTCATTCAGTTTGGATGTATACTGCAAAAAAGGGAGGTTCTGCCTAAGCTACAAATTGATTCCCCCCTAGCTTGTTAACTTAGTCCAGACAAACACTCGTCCTAACCCCAGAAAAAGACATTTCTATTTGGATTGCAGAGATTCGATACTAAAACCAAAATACAAACCTAAGTAAAAGGTGTAGGATATCCTGTCTATGAATTCATGGCTAGTAAAACCTTTTCTACCTTGATCAGTAAAACAATTGTTCTTCCTCAGTTCATGAGAACTTTACTATAGACTAATGATCTGAGGAATCTAATTTTCTATGCCTATGTGTGTAATCAATGTTCACAAGCATATTTCATTAAATCTTCAAACCAGTGCAAACCACTGGAAGACCATCATCATCTGCAGGCTCAGTCCTCTTAATTCCTCTCACTGGGGGCATTCAGTTAGGTTAAATCATTTGTTCTCCATGTCCAAAACTCTCTTTCAGTGTCTTCTAAATGAGGGACCATTTCATGTTGTGTGATCTCAACTTCCCTTGATGACAGCTCTATCCTACTGGAACTATGAAACTGTCAACATCAAGAGCAAAATTTAGGTGTGCAGAAGACAGAAATGGCTCAGCAGCTATCCCACAAACTCTTTCAATAAAGGTCAATAACCTCAGCATCTATGGGGAAAACTGCAAAACTCAGTATTTCCATCAAACAGCCCAAAACAATATGGCTCAAAGTTTCTTGCTGGCTGGAAGTAAAAGAAAAAGATTTTGTACGCATTACAGTTTCAGAAAATGAGTAGATAGTACTATGACAGACATGGAATAGGACAACAGATCACCTTGATTTAGTAGAGGTAAAAGGTGCGTGTGGTCAGCCTTTGGGAATATTGACTTGTAGTAAACGTAGTAATATAAGGTAATATAATAATAAGGTAAGTAATAAGGTAATATAAGGCAAATTTACACCTGTGACAGAAGGCCAAGCAGCCTATACTAATAGTTTCTCCTCGTGCTTAGGCACAGTATTGTCCAGTCAATGTAAGTTAATTTGAAGTCACCTTTATCAAGAGACCAAAACCAAAGTTGTTTGGGTTTGTGGGTTTTCTTTTTTAAAAAAAACCAACAATCTAACCTGCGAAACATTAACTTATCATGCATATTTCCTAACCTGAACCATATGATATGAGATCATCTAATATTCAAGGCTTTCTTGGATTCGACTACACACACTGCTATCTTCTTTTTAAAAAGCATTAAGCTGATGCAGCAGCGGTTAAATGGTTTGCCTGGAGTCATCCAGGGCATGAAAGGTAGAGCCATTAATAAAACCCTGAAGTCCCAACTGACAAGTTCTATGTAGCAAGGACTGGAGTGTAGTTCCTCTCTAGGTAAATTAAAATGTTGTGGTTTATGTCAATAGAAATATGGGAATTTCCACACTGCATTAGACCCTAGCGCATATTACCCAGTATCCTTCATTTGACAGTGGCCGGCAGTAAAAAAAGCAACTCCCTCCCCCCACCCAGCTGACAAATGTTTTGCTTTTCCCCCCATGCCAGACAATATATTTTCCACAGATCTCTAAAAATGCATTTTCACATTACTGGTAAGAAGATCTAATGGCTTGTCCCACTAATGTCAGTCTTGATCCTAGCAATATAATCCCACCACTTCCCTTGTATGGGCTCCAATTCCACAATAAACCAATTTAGGGAACTACAACATCACAAAATTAACCTTGTCAGGGGAAAAAAAAAAAAAAAAAAAGTGAATAATCATCTATCCCTTTTCTGCCTGAAAATTATAAGCATGGAAGCAAATGCTACTGATTGTAACAGCTCTGGATATATACAATATTCGTATAAGTATCTTCTTTCTGGAATCCCTGTACATTTTTAGCTTTGGTGATCTGAAAATTGTAGCAGCACACACAACACGTCTGGCCACTGACCACTGACCTCCCTCCGCTACTGGTACTCCGGCACACCAGCTGTGTGGCTTCCTCAGCAAAAGGAGCAATAGGTCACCACTATTTTAAGTTCATTGACTGACCCCTGATTTTAGTCTTGTACAATTAGAAGACAATAAGCTCCTCCTCTGTTTTCTCTCAGCCATTCATTATTTTATAATGTACGCCCCTGTTACTCTTGTCTGTTCAAAACCTAACAGTGTCAGTCTTTTTTTGTCCATGCCCTTGCCCTGAAACAAGTCTCATTACCCAGTCCCGGGTGCCTCCCCTGACAGGGACAACCAAAGATTTCAAAATGCACTGCATTTACTCTTAGCATTTTCACTCATTTTCATAAATGCAAATATGCCCTCCAAGAGTTCGGTTCTGTATCACTTTCCTGTTCATGGGTTAATTTAATTTCATGCAAAGTAGACACAAAACATAACTACTCTTACGAAGCAGTATTTTACATCCATTCTTTACTGATATAAATGACAGTATCAAGTAAACTGGAAAAGAAAATCCAACCGAGAAAAATACAAGCATATTAATTAAAACATACTGTCTGTCCCTTACTAAATTATACATTTCTAAATCTTTTAGAAGCATGCCTTTTCAAATAACTCAGGGGATTTGCAGTTGCCTACCGAGCTTTTCATTTCTAGGTCACTTGTTAAATCTACCCCAGGTCAGCACTGACTGAAAATTATTACTGTCTGGCAGCTGTTTTGTAGTCTACATAAAATGAATTAGTGGTTTCATTCCACTTCCTAATGGACAAGTAGCCCCATCTTACACTTCGACCTAAATGACACCCTGTTGACTACTGCAGGGAAAGAACTAAATAAACTCTTTTTATTCTGTAGGTAGGTCCTCAAGGTTAGAAATGAGACTGGTGGGACCCTCGGAGCTATTATAGCACTGCTTTACAAAAAATAAAGCCCTCCATCTATGGAATTCCTGTAATCAGAACAGAAAAAATGCTATTTTGGTGAGCTGTTGTGGTGATTCTTTTGGTCCTCGGAGAATCTTTGTCATGCGGATCAGCGGGGACTATACTACAGGTTATCTGCTGTTACAGTTAAAAAGAGAGTTGTCCTCTCTGCATCATTGCACAGCTCAAAGGTCAGAGAATGTGTGAATATATGTATGTGTGTACATGTACTTGCATATGCATGCAAGAAACCAGAGGAATAATCCACAAAGGTTTCCTCTTTAATAGTAGCAGAAATTTTGAGAGAAATTTGATAGAGATAAAAATACATTTTAAATGTTTTAGTAACGATATGGTGGGCAAAGATATACTGAACAGCAAGACATGGAAATTATAATGGGATCCATATTGGACGTCCACTTGTGATCCATATTTGACTTCCACTCGTTGTGCTCTACTTGCACTAGGAATAAAACAGGTTTTCCTGTCTGGAAAGCCCTCAGTCTTACAGGCATCGTGTTCCTTTTTTTTAGAGTAGACACAAGCACAAATGCACCAACATGTATTATTACAGAACTATGTGTCTATTTGTATTTAAAATATTTCTCACAGAAATAAAGTTTAAGTAACGCTATTATTTTCTCTGCTTTCTCTTATCTTTTTTCCTTGGATGATGAATAAGTTTCTGTGAATCTGGTACTATCCCTGTCCTTAGTGAGCTAGGACAAATTTCCCCTAAGGCCCCCATTTTCCTCTGCATTTTCATTTGTCATTCTGCTCAGCCTGCAGCAATTCAAACAGACCTGCTCCTTGACTGAGAAATCTTCACCTCTTCCTATCCACCAGAATAAGGTTGCTTTTCTATGGTTTTGTGACAACTGAAAATAAAAAAGAGGGACTATCAACTTCATCTGTCACCATCTTTTCATGCTCTTGTCGCTCAATGACCTTACTGTCTCCATTCCTATTTGTTTGCTTCTTCTGAACTTGTTTATCTTTCCTTCTTTGCTACTCCTCACTCTCTTCACTGTTTAATGTAACTTTTCCCAAAGCAGCCTTCATTCCACAAATAACAAGCTGTTAACGTCAAGGTGATTTCTCCACCTTGAGGTCAACACCATGATCCAGGTTATGCTCGGCTCCATACTCCTTTTATAATTTACCACATCACTTTTTTGAAAACTCAGGTGCATGAATTAGACTGGCTCCTAGGAAGATCATATTTCTGTTGTTAGTACTTGCAGGTAAATAATTGAGCTGATATTGATCCTTCTGTTATTTCACATCTGATATTTTCTGTTGCACACGCTTATTCTGGGATGATTGTACGTAGGACTTCATTTCATTACTACATGTACAAGCATTGTATATACAGTCTTATTTTTATATGTTTCCCTTGTATCCTTCACCACTGAGTTAACTGCCTTTTTAGTTTTATTCTGTGCGCCCTGCTCACAGGCTGTCTCTCTGAGAAGGAATTTACCTGTGTGGAAAGTAGTTTCCATGTAACGAATATTACGAAAAATCACAGGCAGTCTTACCAGTGTTTTGTTACCCAGAACCAAGAGTCTTTTGAGGGACTTAACAAAGAATGGGCATGAGGCCAGTTAAACACTCCCTGCCATTTCTTGTCTATCTGTCCCTGACTGGAGTTGAAGAAGTTGCACAAGTTTTGCTTTGCAATCAACTAGATATTATACAGAAGTAGAGTCAACCTGTTGTTCTTTACTACATTACTTCTGTTTCATTGTGTACATCCAATTTACAAGAACAGACACAAATGCACATTCAAATTCTGCAGAGCACTTAACATAAAAAGACATATTCTGGTAGCATCCAAGCTACCATTCCAATAATTAACAAAACCAACTTTCCAATGTCATTGCGATTGTATTCCCTAATGCCTGACACAATGCACCCTACGTATTTGCTGTTCAGACTGCAGCCTTTCCCTCGGTGGGATACTAATTGAAAAATCAAAGTCTAACAACAATTAAAATTTGCTTTTACCATTTCAGGCACTGACCTCCTCCTAAACCCTAGATTTTGGCTCTGTATGTTTACATTTTGCTTTTACTTGCCTCTTCTTGCCTTTGATTGCTACCTTTCTTATAGGAAACCACCTAGCACTGGCAATAAGACAGACAGCTGATGAAAAGGTTCTTCTGTCTCATTGTTCGTAAGATTTGAATTGTTTGTGTTTGACTAGAATTCAAAGACTAACACTTTGCTTATTGCCATTCTCGAATCTTCTCTACAATAGTGGTTCTTACACAGTCAGGAACTACTGAATTAATGATTTTGATTGTGTTTTTGTGATTAACAACAGTACAGAACATGACTGATTTTATATGTTACTTTAAGATCCATATTTTCAAAGTACAAATACTTACACTTGACAGAAGCAGTACAGTTGCTGTATTGGCCAACAGAGACTTGCTCACCAGCTCTGGCATAGATTCATGGCTTAGACACTATAATCTGACGCTTGTGGCTGAAAATTGCTTCTCTCTTAAAGCAAAATCGGGATTTTATGAACTACTCAATACTACTTTGTCTTTAGGCTCCAGAAGGGTACTTTCTCAGCAGCTATTTCCATCTCACATAAAATTGATCTTGCAACCCTAATAGCACCTGAAATCCTAAAGAAAGGGACATAAACTCTTGAATTTAACAAAAATGCATAGTATAAAAGTTACATAAATGCTTAGATTCTCTGATGATAAGATATGTGATATTTTAAATTTCACAGACATTGCAGCTATCAAAGGAACAGAATTTCAGATCAGAATGTAAGATAACGGGAGTGAACTGGGGTCAACAAGTCCCAACAAATCTGTCAACGCAGTTAATTGCTTAAAAGTCTCTTTTATTGGGAAACTGTTCCTAAAGCTTGTTCCTCTGACATTAAAAAAACTTTTCCATGTTTTTACAATGTGTGTCCACCATGGTATTACATCAAGTCAGTAGCATACTAATACTGGTCCAAGTATTTCTTTTCCTTTTCAGATGTCTACTATCTTGCTTCATTGTCCCTTTCACTTTGTGAACTAAGGAAAAGAAGCTCTTTCAGCCTCCTCTCGCAGGAGCAGCTTTCCATTCTACACTTCACCCCAGTCATCCTTCTCTGCACCTATTCCATTGGAATTCATTTTTCTTGTTAAGAATTGTAAAAAATATTTCAGAAGACACCTTTCCAGTGCTCTGTATGGCAGCAATAGCACTTCTTTCTCCCTCAGTATACCCTACTTGATACATTCAGTAAGCAAGGACATCGCTCTCTTAGCTGTGTATGAGACATTCAGACTGATCCTGCAACTGGCTAATATAATATATTTATGTTTCTCTCCCTTCTGTCACGTCTGAGGATATCCCAGTTTCAACAGTGACGCTTCATTTTCTGCTAGTAGTGAATTTCAGTAGCTTACTACTTTTTGTCCCAAAGCTAACGCAAAATAGTAAGTATAACTGGTTCCAAAAATGGACCTTGAAGAGCTCTGCTGATTGCCTTCCTGCAGCCTACTATTTCCCTTTCAGTGTCATCATTGTTTTTTCCCTTTATAAACTTCCTCATTCATATTAGATATATTGTATTAATTCCCACAGAGTCTAGCTTAACAAACTAAGCTTCTCAGTGCTCAGATAGCACCAGATGAAATGCTTTACTAAAGTCCAGGCAAGTGGAATCTACTCTAATCCCTTTGCCAAGAAAATGAATTATCAATGAAAGCTATTAAGAAGTCCTACTACAATATACTTTTATAAATTCAACTTCCTTTTTGCTCTATTTTCCATTTACTGTCACACTTTTAAATATTCTTTCCACCCGAGGCTGATCTAAGGCTTTGCTTGCTAGTAAGATAACTAAAGCAATAGTAGCCCATGGTATTCTTTCTAAACGTAGGCCATGCATTTGCCATTCACTACTCACATGACTTTGCCCTGGTTTTGGCAGATTTATTAAAACCTAACTGTTCCAAGATTTGCCATTTAACACAGTTCTTTCAGGATTTGATGGAGCTGACATGGTTTTTCTGATCTGATCACGTGGCACTTCTTGAACTTTGCTTCCTCGTCCAGCAGGGCAGTTTCCATTTCTATATAATCCCTACTCATTCACATTAGGTATCTTCGCCTTTGTACACTTATTCAACACCTCCAGTGTTTTTGAAAAGTGAAAAAAATCTATAATTAGTTTCTCCCCTCAGCTGAATTACACTGCTCCTTCAACTAGACTCAGATCCTTTGTAGATCTATATCAAAGCAGCAGAGGAGGATTGACAGGCTACTTCATGGAAAGTGAGTATTCTGCTTTTCACTAACATACATTAAGAAATCTTTCTAAGACTGACTCGTACGATACATGCTAGAAACATCAAATCTTCTAATTCCTAAGTGCATTTTGACAAATTCCAGGAATCTCTTTCCAAATGCAGCTAAATGTTATCTATTTTGCATTGAGGATGATGCTAGAGTAAAGCGGTTTCTTAGTTTGGTTTCAGTTTTAAACCACATGACAATCAATCCTTCCCAAAAGACTTTATTTTGGCGGAATAATTGTTATCGAGCAACTTTGCTTTAACATCTTCTTTGCTTAGAAAAGAAGGAGGAATAAAAAACACAGCTTTCAAACCACAGAGCAACCGTTGAAAACTTAAAACCACAATACCCAAGAACAGACTGAGCCTATGATTACCTAACACAAAATGCGGTTTAAACTGGGCATCATACCAAGTTTTTCACAGAAACCCAAGGGGAAAATGGAGTATAAGTATCCATGGTTACAGTGACCCTTGCTTGGCACCTGAAGAGATCTTTCTAGAAAAAGACAGGTAGAAACATTTATCAGGGTCCTCAGAAGTAGCAAGGCTTCTTCCTGTTTTTATAAGTTAAAAAAAAAAGATAAAATAGCACTTAGTACAGCCTGTCCCGAATACAGACTGTAACCTAGAAATATTTTTAGAATTCCCCTCGTGTATGTTTTTCACAATATTCACTCAGTACTAAAAAATAACCTCAGAAATATAGAGCCATCTGCTTAAAATAATGGCAAATTCCTAGAATAACACAGTCATTTACAACGTATTTCAAGACTAAAATCTTTCTTCCCATGTTCAGTTGCATTGAGCTCATGAATGAAGGAACAGGGTTGTAGGCTACAGTTTTTAATGGAAAAAGTTTGAAGTGTATATTAAGCTAAATTGGAACCATCACTGCTAAGTGTTGAAGTTTCCACAGCCCCTGTACTTCTGTTCAGCTATACCTTGGAGGGCAATGGTACAGCTAAACATGGACAACAATTTGCTTGAATGGCATATTTTCTTACTTCTTCACTAACACTCACTCAGCTGCTCTCTGTTTATACGTACATTTGGGGGAGATTTTTTTTTAAATGTATGCTGATGCATAACTAGGTATACTGAAGCGTGAACAAACATGCACAAATGAAAAAACATTCATGACAATTAATTTTCTAGATGCTTCTCCTATGCGTGCAATAATCTGGTCAGACAGCGAAAAAAGAGACCTGAACTGAGTTTGGATGGTAAGTTCCTCTCTCCCTGGTAGGGAGGAACACAGCTATTTCACATTAAGGTCCATGTACAAGCTAAATGTAGTTCTCCTTCTTGTGAAAAAGGAAAAGGCAGGAAGAGATTTTTAATGCCCTTTATTTTTCTAAAATGCCATAGTTCCTCATAACAGATTGTTGCCGAATCATCCAACTGTATAGATCTCATCTGCATCAGGAATTAGCACACAACCACTTTTTTGTCAAATCAGCCAGAGCACAGGCCATGACGTTTGTAAAGCCTTCGTTCCAGCCATTATGGAAATGATGTGGATGATGCCCAGTGCAGCATAAAGTTTGCCCAAAGTTGTTCCACTTTCTAAAAATGAATTTGAACCAGCAAGATGGAAGTTTAGCAAGTTCAGGTGTAAGAGGTTAGCTCTTAAAAAAAAAAAAAAGTAAAATTGTATTTGCCTCTCCATTAAATCAGAAATAGAGGTTCAACATCCCACTTAATTCTTCAAGCAGTTCTCCTGCTTTCACAGAGGCTGGTCACCTAATGACTGAGAAGAAATCATCCCATGTGACCTCAGTGATTATTGACAAACGGTAGGCCCTAGATCCTACCTTCCAAATTTTCAAAACAGCAAGAGCAAATATCACTATTCATAATCAATCAGCTGAAAATAGTAAGTGTGTAATATGCTCATTTCACTGGCCATTAATGAACAGAGAAAAGAACATACCTGACACATCTACAGCTTTATATTACACTATAAATAAATGGATATAGCAGGCTGTATATGTGCATTTACTCATGGTATTTAAGCAAGTGCTGTATATTGAGGGCTTGTCTGCAGCACTGAAAATTTGGCAACGTTTAATGGAGATTTTTTTGGCCGTTGTAGAAATGTTGTGTCACATTTTCAACAGATTGATGGTCAGTTACTGAGTATATGCTATTAATTATATTACCTAAGTAGGAAGCACTGACCCAAAACTGTAAACCCAGTCTTACTCCACCTCCTGATAGAAAAAAGGCCATATGGCAAACCTGGCTTCCAACAGTAAAAAAATATTTGGAATTCTAAAGTGAATTTTCAGGGAAATAGCGGGAGGAGAGACACAAAAGAAAGAAATAACAGGAATGCGCATCACTGAATTTGGGTGACCTCTGTACTTGCTGAACAACAGATTCAGTCGCCAATTTTGAGAGGAAGCAGAGACAGGAGCAATCCCTGGCACGCAGACTCAAAAACAAGTATCCAAGCTGAGGTTCGGCACCCATATGTACAGGCTTTACTTCAAAGCTGTTGCAATAAAACTAAAACGTTTGTGAGCTTCAGACTGCTAAACTGAGCTAAACAGGAAGAGTTGTTGCTCCTTCTCTGCTTTCAATGCTGCCTTTTAGACACAAAACAAGTGGCAAATGAGCTAAAGAAATTTTTTCAAGCTCAGAAGCTCACAACATGTGAAAAATCAATACCTACTACCGCATCCAAAGAAAGGAATTAGAAGAAACATGTGAAAATTATTAAGAAAATATGGCGTGTGCTAGAATCCCAAGCACACAGACACCATTTCAACAAAAGATTGATCAGAAACCGTCAGGGCGGAAACACAACATCAAAATGCTATTTCCATCGTGTAGAGCACACAGGCTTAATGTATGCAAATTTAGGCGGATATATTTTGATCCAGGTAACTCTGGGCACTGCTAGTAGGAGAGGTATGAGGACATGGTCTGATGGATCTATCTTGAGTCAGGTTGGAAGGAACCTCTAGATTCAAAGCTAGTCCAGGTCACCAAGGTTCGTTCTATTCGTCTCCAAGAAGCTACCTTCTGTTTCCACTGGCAGGAGAAGCAATGCACCGTCCCAGATATAACTGTATCTCTGAAGCTATGTAGTAAGAAATCACAAAATTGTGAAACTGCATACACGTATACATGAATATCTGCACTAAATTTTCTAATTTTATCCACATGCTTAAAGACAGTAATACAGCATGCTCTTAGCATGGTCCTACAGAAACAAATCCTGTCCTTAGTAATCCAAACTGAACTGCGAGCAAGTCTCTAATGGAATTTTACAGCATAAAGGGACATCATAAGAGACACATCTTGTAGCTAAACAGAAATCTATCTGAATGCTATGAACGCCAAAATCCTATAGTAAAGAAATTACTATTAGTTAGGTATGTTTTGGTTTGTTTTCATAATTCTGATCTGGCCGCAATAAAAAAGCCCCACTTCCACATGTCTCCAGAAATGTTCTGCTGTATAATCATCAAAGATAAAACCTTCAGCTTCAGTGATATGCAAATGAAGACATGTTTGTTAAAAGGATTAATGAAGTTGTTCAAAGCATCTTTTTAGTCTACTCTGCTTCCAAACAAACAATAAACTGTCCGCATGCAGTGAGATTTGCTAACCCATAAACACAGCCAAATGGAGGAAGAAGATCAGAACCTTAATGAGTTTGGTCCCCTTTGAATTTTAGCTGATCAGTGTCACCAATAATTTCAACAGGCTCTAAAATAAGCACTTTCTGTCTTCAAAGTGCCTTGCAAACATCAACCAATTAATCCCTACAAGTCTCCTCTGAGGTAGGTAAGTAGGTATTGTTATCCCCATTTTACAGTTGGGTGAACACAGTGAGAAGGGTTAAGTGATTTGCTGCAGGCCACAGATGAAGGTGGGATTGAAACACAAGAGTGACTGTGATGCCTTTTAGAGGACAGCACTTTTTTTTCCCTGCTGACTTTTCTGTGCTGACTTTAGACATCTTGGCCTTGTGGCAATACTTAAAGGAAACAAAATAAGTTATCCTTGCTCAAAGCAAGGAACCATAAAGAAATCTGTCTTTTATGCCAGTGTTGATATGTTTTTTGCTGCCTCATAGTGATGTAAGGCTTTTCTTTTGATTTTCTTCTGATATTCAGGTATCGTTCCTTTCATACAGGGACCTATTCCTGTGGTAATGTAACATGCTGCCAACTGAAAGATATGTCCTGCTCTTCTGCAGATTTTATTTTGTCTTTCTGCTTTCAAATCAGTAAATTTAGGTGGCTTCCTGCCCATTTAAGTGGGCAGCCACTCTCCTTCCAGGATCAAGGTAACAGTTGGTAGGCTTGTTCCACTGCAGCACGGGCAGAAAGAGACGGAGACAGGGAGCTTTGAGAACCAAGAGCAAAGAAAGCCATTAACTGAAACCCAACTCCAGCAAACCGCCTGTAACCGTTCTAACAGGCGGAAGATTGATACCTTTCCCACTTCAACACAAAGATCAGATGGAAAAGGCAGAGTATATCCTTTTCCTCTCCATGTATACAACTTTGGGCCACTTGAAGACCCATTTGTCATGCCACCAATCCAGCGTATGGTAATAAACATTTGAGTTTTATAAGGAAACCACTTTTCATCTGGTGGCAAGCAAGTCCACAACATCAGTTCCCAGGAGTATTTTTTGGAATAGAAAAATCTACTACTGAAAGGTAATGTCTTGCAAATCCTGAGCACGTTTTCTGTTATTTTTTCAGAAGACACTCCCCCCACTTTCAGAAGCCTTCCAGTACAGGAATTGACAAGTACAGAGGAAATCAGTGAGTATTTGAAAATTTTTCATCGCCTACTATTTAGTACAGCAATATTACTGATTATGTATTTTTAAGATACAATCATCTATGTATTCTGAAAGGCTTAATGGCAAGAAATAAAGAATAGTTTATTAATACACCATTGTAGTTATTACATTACAGTGGCATTCATATATTACATAAACTAGGGATCATATTGCTTTTGTGTTAGGTGTCACCCACAGACAATGGTGTCATCAATCTTTTATTAGCTAGAAGTTTACTTTGTTAAAGACACATGTGAAGCCTTCAAATTAAGTAAGTAATTTAAATAGTTAAACAAAATTAAATTTATATTTCTATTTCTGTGGATACTGAATCAAAATGGTACTTTGCACATTAGAAAGGTTTATTAGAAGCTATTTTGCTCTTGCATGACCAGCACTGATGTCTCTTCTTAGGAGACAAAAAAGTAGGTTAATGATTCACAACTTGAGGAATTGTGTTGTTTGCACAACAGAGATTTTGAATCTCGCAGGGCACATTTTCAGTAACAAAAATTTGTATTACATGGGTTAGGAAGGGTCTGATTTTCACAGTAATTCTGTGACCAGAAAAACATGTAATGCAGAACATAAGCTTGGAAATTGCTATTTGCTAGCTCTGTCTTAAGAAGATTTGTAGCTAGCTCTGATTTACATGCTCTGCAGAAACAGCTCTCTTCTTTTATCACTTTAGAAATCATTAACTTGCCCTCGATGGTCCTTTGTGCAACAAAGGAAGTTTTCACATGGATTTTCTGATAGGAGAAACAAAAGAGATCGTAGATAACAAAATAGCAGTGTGAATGACAGTTTTAGAGGACCTTCATCCAAACACGTTTCAGTGATATATCAGATAGGGTGTCAATCGCCAAATTTCCCACTACTCAGCGCTACCATGCTTCAGGGCTAATCCATGGAACTAGAACATTCCTCAGGTCCGACTTTCTTATGCTATCTATGCATACAAATAAGTGTCAGTCTCACCTATCCCATTAATTAATTAAATCAATTTTCACGTCATACACTGCTGTTATGGGTCTATCTGCACAGTAAAAGGGAGGTGTGATAACATTTGCCTACTTGGGCTATAATTACTCTTGCAGTTCTGTGCACGTGTCACTGCACTCCATGAC
This sequence comes from Chionis minor, assembly GCA_013398295.1. Lineage (NCBI taxonomy): Eukaryota > Metazoa > Chordata > Aves > Charadriiformes > Chionidae > Chionis > Chionis minor. The sequence continues at coordinate 67,340 of VZSF01002835.1, forward strand.
GTCCACCCCAACAAATAACCAACCAACTCTCAAATTTGCCAAATAGCTCTAGAGTTCATGTACTTTTTTTATTTTTTAGCTCCTCTGCAACCATTGCCACAAGCCATCTGCACTACAAGCATATTTTAATGTCCTGCACTGCATACATAGAGAAGGAGCAGTGTTTAATCTTCTGAGCTGCTCTGAGATGAGAATATGTTCTCCATAAAAATACATCTGTCACCCATATGATTTTCTGGCAAGGTAGGATCCAATTTTTCCTAAAAGTTTATCTCCCCTATACGCAGCTCTGTGCCCCGATTAGATTTTTAGCACCTGTTCAATATGCATACTTCTGAAAATCTTGTTCATGTATTTGCAAGTTCAGTAGGCTGGAGAGCCTTTAACGAAAACTGCACAGCAATTGCTGGTGCCATGAGCTGGGCACCCTCCATAAGCGAAAAAATGAAAGATGGTTCTATAGACATGATGCTGCTCGTCCATATATAAAAATCCCTCATCTGCTCGGTTATCTTCCTGGTCATCTAATGCTGGGCTGCAGATTACTTGGGGCATGTATTTTCCTATTTGTATGTCTAGAAAGCAGTGAACGCATCACGGGTTCTATGGAAAACAGGGGACAAATAGCAATTATTGTAATTTTGTCACACTTTTTAAAAGAAGTTTAGCAGAGTAGAAGTACGATAATGTAAGGCTAGGATTAGTATCTAAAAATGAGGATTCAGTAGAAGATTTTTTTATTTCTATAGAATTCTAGCATTTTTCTGGATATAAACTCAATGCAGATACTGAGTTTTCTGAAGACTGCTAATTCCCGAGCTACAATCAATTAAATTTTGCTTTTAATGCAACTTGAATGTGATATTCCAGACCTGCTAACAAAACATGTATTACTAGCAAATTATGATGTAGCTAAAGTACGCAATCACATTATAGGTCATACCTTACATTCCATGTTTTTAACAAAAAGAAAGATAATCAATGTTATTAATCATAACCAAACTCGTACTCACTGTAGTGCATAAGAAGGAGTTCTATAGAGCTTTTAGGGGAAGAGTAAGAGAGTGACTCTTGTCAAATACCTGGAAATAATCTTTGCATCTTAATCTGGTGCCTAACTCGGAGCATGTAAACTGGTAATAGGGGCACTGAAGAACAAAACTTTTGTCAAACTTTCTTTTCATTCATCCCTTGAGGCTACCAGGGTAATTTGAGCATATGGTTATTACATAAAGAACGCCCTTCTTCTTCTTTCCACTCCAGATTCCAGCTGTAAAGAATAAATCTATATAACTGAATCAATTCCCAATATAGGTACTCATTATGGTGTGAGTTATGAAACTGGCGGGGATGACACCACCACATTATTCTAATGAAAATCTTTTCTGCAAATTAGTTCACCTGCATGAATATCAACAGTACTGAGACCCTGGAGAGAGAGACCCCTAGAGAGACCCCACAGACAACTGTAAAGGAAATCCATGATTCTGGCTTTTTTTTCTCTATATTTGGGTTGGTTTTCCCTTGCAAACCCATTTTATGATCGCTATTTTTAGCCTACATATACGATTTCAGGCTTTTCTCTCTTTTTTTTTTTTTTTTATTTTTTAGACTATCCGACTACTGGAAGCAGATGATTACTAAAGATATTCACCCTTCACATTTGAAAAAATAATTTAGCAAGCTTGAGATTAAGGGGAAAGACAAGCAACATTCCTGATATTAGCGGGCAAATAAAGATGTTTGCTATTTTTCCATGACAAGACATTGAGCATGCAAATCCATGGTTTTAAATTAAGTTGGCAGCACCGTTATTTTTACAATGTAGTATTTTCTTCCTGATGTCTCTTGTTTCCTTAACACTTTTCTTGTCATGTTCCAAAGCTTTTTGGAACAATGAACCATCATCCTATCTCAGAGACGCTGAGCAAGCATCTGCAGCTCCTCGTCAGACTTCTTTCCCAAAACCACGGACGCCAGGGGAGTTCAGCGGGCAACCTGCAGCCCCTGAAAGGTCTGCAGAACCTCTTATCCCTCAGGAAGGACCATCCCCTTACTTCTGCCTCTCCCAGTCCACTCTCCCCTCAGCAGGGATGAGAGCTCTGCGGACCGAGCAGACTGTGTTTTGAAGGACATGCAGGACCTCTCCTCTTCCTCCTCCACCACGATTCCTGAACCAGTGCCTTCCCCCGGAGCTCGCCCGGGGTTACTCATGGCAACACAGGGCCCGACGAGGCACTTCAAAGCGTTTTCTCGAGGGGAAATTCAAACCCCCGCTTTCAGGAACGCATCAATCAGAGGGTGGCAACTGCCCCTGCGAGCAGCAACGCCCCCGCGGGCGCTCCGGGCAAGTGCACTTCCCATGCCCTCGGCGCGGCAGACAAAGAGCGGTCCGAGGCGCCCGCCCGGAGCTCGGTGACACCCGCCGGGGAGGAGCCGGGGGCGGGGGGGGCCACGCCGGGGAACTTATAAGAGCCGCGTCCCGCCAGAAGAGCCGGGGCGTGTGTTTGGTGCAGCTGCGGGTGACGGCGGTGGGAGAGGCGCGGCGGTAACCAACCACCACAGGCACCACCAGCACCACCAGCACCAGCACCACCACCACCAGCAAGTAGAGAGCCCAGTGCCGCTACATGGCTCACAGCATGGACAACAGCCTGGACAGCCTGGATGTAAGTGCCGGGGGCCGAGCCCTCGCTCCCCCGCCGCGCTCGCCCATGTGCGCGCTGTTTGCAAACAAAAGGTGCCCCCCGCGGGGAGCGGGGCCGGGGGCAAGGCGGGGGGCGCGGAGCTGGGCGCCGCTTCCCCGGCCCGCCCGAGTGCGGGGGTCTGCGGGGCGCCAAGGGGCAGCGCTCGGTGTGTGTGTGTGTGTGTGTGTGTGTGTGTGTGTGTGCCCGGCTGCGGCGCTCGGGACCTGNTGTGTGTCCCCGGCTGCGGCGCTCGGGACCTGGCTGGGGCTGCGGGCACCGCCGCTCTCCCGCCGCGCTCCTGGGCTTTGCCGCTCGGCCGTCGGTGCCGGTGACATGTGGCGCCTTTGTGGGCTGAAAAACGCCGGTAGCGCAGTTAGACCACGGGGACGGTGAGGAGGGGAAAAACAAGCGAGGAAGTTGGGAGCGATCAGGCTCCGGGGAGCGGCATCCCTCTGGCCCGGCGCCCCTCCGAACCTCGGTGGGGCCGGGAGCCGCGGCGGCGCCCAGCCCGCCCCTCCGGCCGAGAGGCGGTGGCGTCCCCATGTCCACCCCCCCCNGCTGGGGTGGCGGGCGGGGGGGGGGGGGGGCCCTCTTCTGCCGCGGGGTTCTGAGGGCAGGTAGGACCAGTCCGGGAGATCTCCACTCTGGCAACTTCCAACTTTGTTCCTCACTTGGTGCCCGCGCGGAGCTGGTGCGCCCGTGCGGGGAGCGCGGCGGGCCGGGGGCGCGCCCTGCGCGGAGGTCGGGGCTTGCCCGCGTAGAGGGCACGAAGACTCGGCATCGGAGAAGCGGGGGGACCAGTCGTACTCAGGCAGGTGGCACTCGCCCGCCTGCGTGGCTCCTCAGCGTGGTGGCCAAAACCGTTGGTGGTTTCCTGATGCGCTTTCGTGCCCTCACCAGAATTTCGCTTCCTTTTTCCACCGCCGCGCTCAGTTCGGCAGCGCGGCCCGGCCAGCCTCCCCCTGCCCCGCCGCCGCCGGGCGGGGACAAAGGCAGGGGACGCGGCTGGTCGTGGTGGCCCTCCGTGGGGTCCCCTGCTTAAGGTCACCTCTTCCTTTCTTTTCCTTATGGGCTTCGGGTTGTTTTTTTCTTTTTTTTTTTTTTTCTTGTCTCTGTCTGTGGAGCTGTCAATTGCTTCTCAGCAGGGAATTCTTCCTATTATTTATCCTTTATTACATCAGCCAAGGGTCCCTTCTCTATTTCTCCTTGACCCCATACCCTTAATGAGATGGGACTTCGGAGCAGCAGATTTGCTAAGTAATTTCTGTTATAGCTCCCTGTGGTAAGAGTGAAGTGTGGTGGGTAATGCCCTGCGCAGACTGACCCCGCCATCCAGAACTTCTGGGCTCTTCCATTTGTAGCGCTCAGCTGGGGCCAGAACCAGCCACATTTCTGGGAGTCACCATCAGCTTTCTTTTCCCTTTCATTCCCTGTCCTCAGTGTCAAGATTTTACTCCCAGGAGAAAGACAAAGGAAGTTTTTTAACTTGTTCTTATGCGCTGTGTATTATATATATATTTAAAAATTGTGTTTTCCCATCTGGTTTTCCAAAAGTTTATCCATTCATGACGATGGAGACTGTTCAGGCAACTTTTAACATAGTGTCATACAGAGTGAGCTTTTGCAGAAGAGCTAATATCTAACTCTTTTATTTTTTATTTTTTAGCTGTCCTCTGGGTTAATCATTGAATTTTCTGATAACGGCACGGATGAGATTGGTTCAGGCGACTATGGAGACTACGGAGAGCCATGCTTTCAGCATGAGAATGCCGATTTCAACCGGATCTTCTTGCCAACAATCTACTCCATCATCTTCCTAACGGGAATAATCGGCAATGGATTGGTTATTGTCGTTATGGGCTACCAGAAGAAACAAAGAAGCATGACTGATAAATACAGGCTGCACCTCTCCGTGGCTGACCTCCTTTTTGTCATCACCTTGCCATTCTGGTCGGTGGATGCGGCCATAAGCTGGTACTTTGGGAATGTTCTGTGTAAGGCAGTTCACGTCATTTACACAGTCAACCTCTATAGCAGTGTCTTGATTTTGGCCTTTATAAGCTTAGACCGTTACCTGGCAATAGTCCATGCTACCAACAGCCAGCGACCACGAAAGCTGTTGGCTGAGAAGGTGGTGTACGTAGGTGTATGGCTGCCGGCTGTGCTTTTGACAGTGCCCGATATAATTTTTGCCAGTACTAGTGAAGTAGAAGGAAAGTATCTGTGCGATCGCATGTACCCTCATGAAAACTGGCTGATTTCTTTCAGATTTCAGCATATCTTGGTAGGACTTGTCTTGCCTGGTCTAATAATCCTGACGTGCTACTGTATTATAATATCTAAGCTGTCGCATTCAAAAGGCCACCAGAAGCGCAAAGCCTTGAAGACCACAGTTATCCTCATCCTCGCCTTCTTTGCCTGTTGGCTGCCGTATTACATCGGCATCAGCATCGACACATTCATCTTGCTAGGAGTCATCAGACATCGCTGCAGCTTGGAGACGATAGTGCATAAGTGGATCTCCATTACCGAAGCCCTGGCATTCTTCCACTGTTGCCTGAATCCAATTCTGTATGCCTTCCTGGGTGCCAAGTTCAAAACATCAGCACAAAACGCCTTGACATCAGTTAGCAGAGGATCAAGCCTCAAGATCCTTTCAAAAAGCAAACGTGGGGGACATTCTTCTGTTTCTACAGAGTCCGAGTCTTCGAGTTTCCATTCCAGCTAACGCTGCTCCTTGGCATCATTTTATAAATAGACACTTTAAAGTTGCGCAAGATTTCAGAAAAACAAGACTGACCATAATGTACAGATTTATTTACAGTTGGAATTTTATATTGTTTCTTTTAGTCTCTGTGGAGTTTAATTGACTTATTTATATAAAAAAACTTTCTTATTGATGACAAACTGTCTAGGCAGGTCCTGTGGACAAGTGGTTAGTTCACAAAAGTTTTAGTGCTTGTCTGTATGTATAGATATGTGAACTAAACACTTCTTGGATTGTAGCAAGTGACTGTTAAAAGTTTAGAAAATATTTCTCTTGTTTATATGTAAATGTTTTCAGTGTTGCTGTTAAATTCTTAAAAAATTTTGCTGGAGTTTTTTACCTTACTACAAGATGTTTGGTTTACAATAGCTTAACTCTGCTGTAGAAATGGCACTTATAACCAAAGCCTCCTCTGTTATATCCCGGGGTTTTTTCCCCCATTCTCGGTAACTGATGGTTTGCAAAATTTTCTGTTCAAGGTAAATAAAAGTATATGGCAAAAAGTTATTTTGAGTGGTATTTTCATTTCTGGTTAAATGTTTTTCTCAATGCTTTTATTTACAATTCTCAGTCCACGATAATTTCTTTGAAAATTGCAGTGCTCTTGTATGAAAAGCAGGAAAATGAGTCTCAGTACATCTTAATTATTTAGTTGACACCTGTGAGGTATAAGTAGTTTGGCTATTTTCACCAGCTTTCATTTACTCCAGTTAACATCTTTAGGATGACTTTAAACGATCACTTTAGACAAAACTTCTTGAAGGCAAAATATCTACAAATGAAACCCAATCTATTTAAGCAATGGCTAAAGTTTACAGCCTCTTAGGAGTCAAAACTAAGATTACTGCATGTGACTAACCTTTATGCCATGAATCTAAAGTCAGTTCTACATTTCTTCTGCCTTTTGCTGTTCTAAATTTAGTTTCACGTGTTAATAGTAATCAAAAGTAGTTGAATCAAAGCCTTTTTGCTATTTGACGTTGCATTTGGACTAGAAATAGTTACTGATGTATCTACTTTCTGGAAGATAAGTGTTTTTTCTCTATGGAGCTTTCCCTATCCAGTCTACATCCAAACTTGCTGAAGATAATGTAGTAAAAACTTCTTAACATCCTTTTTAAAAAAGCAGAATGTGTACCAGTTATTTTTTAAAATATTTTTAGTAGGAACCAGCCAGACTATAGAATTTCCAATAATTAATGTTGAAATCTTTAAGTTAGTAATATCTTCATGTTAGTAGAGTGCATTCAAAAGTAATGAATACCCAAGAAGACAGAGCTACTTAGAATATGTTCCTATATTAAAAAAAAAAAGCCCAAATACAACTGTTAACTGATCTATAAATAATTAACAGTTTAGAAGTCAAAAAAGAAAAAAAACCCCAAAACCAAAACAAATAATACCTACGGGTCACACAGAACTGAAATAAGCAGCATGGATATTTCAATGATGCCCAGAAAAAATGTGTTTTCACAAGCACAGCATCCTAATGATTTTGTGGAGCATGTACCACTATGTTATAAATTGCATGTTTTATTTTAGATATTTTCATAAATACAAGACCTGTTTTCATCTTCCCTCCTTCTCTCCAGTCAGGAGGCTGCGCAAACCTTGGCTGCCTCCTGCACACTTGTTCCCTCGCAATGAGTCATCTGATTCTATGGTGAGCTGATCCAGTTTGCTGAACCAGCACAAAACTAACCCGGCAGAAACAAAATAATAATTTTCCAGCAATTTAGTGAATTGAATGAACTCGGTGAGGAATCCAACAAGCACTACAAAAGTGCAAGACCCTGTAACCTGGAGCCAGGCACAAGGAGAGAAAAGTGAGATAAAAGGAAGAGGAAGCAGGTCCCCCCTTTTAGCAACTAAACTTTTAGAACAGTTGAACTCTTAAGTGTATCTTCACTCAAATCAACAACAGAAAAGATGCGTTCTCAAGAAACAAAAGGCCTCACTTTCATCAAGTTGTTCCTCATTAACAGAGCTGAGAAATGAGGAAAACGTGGCATAGGAGCAGAACTTCTTAAATGGTTTATTTTTGTTGTTCATTTGTGTGTTTTCTTAATTTAGTGAGGGTTTCCCCGTGAAGAATTAGTTGTTCTAAACGATTCTGATTTCCACCCCAGCCCAATCAATCACTGTGATTTAATTGCACTTATAAAATACTTACTGGCTATCAACACGCTGATGCTTATTTGTTGAGGATATGTTTAGAGCCCTCTAGCATTAACTTAGATGATTCTTTCATCTTCATTCTACTTCACAGTCAGCAAACTGTTACCTCAAGCAGAGAGTTAGCAGGAAAAAGGGTACAAGACAAAACAAACTCAACAGTCCATGTTACTGCCAAAGACCACTAAAAAGACACCTTAAACAACAGAAAGCATTTGTGTAGAGAGTAAATTAGCGAAATTAAAACATAACCCATGCCCCAGAAGGATGAGACCTACATTAGTGTTATAAAACTGCCATTGTTTTCAGTAGAATTAGTGAAACTATGGACAGAATGACGTCCTGAAAAGGTGTTGCAAGATCAATGTGGTTTTGCTCCAGCAAGGAATATTATTCAAAAGCCACGTGTTTATTTTTAAATAACTTTCTATATCCTTAAATATAACATATTTGTACTGTTTACGGAGCAAATATTTGCAAATGGAATGAAGTTGTCATGAGGAAACATAGCAAGAGATTATGAATCCGGTTCTGTCCTTTTACCTCTGAGTAAGTCAGTGAGGCTGATTTTTGTTGAGGCTGTGACTTTTTCCCCATCTTTGTGTATCAAAAGTAGTCCCAGTAAATGCATTTCTCAAAGTGTAAATTCAGGCACAAAGGTGAATAGACCTAATTTTTTAATTTATACACTGAACAATTCCACATACATCAAGAACTTTCCAAAGTTTTTGAAGAGATTTTCCAACTTTCTTCCAAATCATTCCTCTTCTATTCTACAGAATAATCATAATGACATTCTTCAAGATGTAAAATAATAGCTGTGGCCAAGTAATTTTAAATATGCAACTCAAGATACAGAACAGAAAACAAATGGGAGTACTGGTCAGTATTGTCTACGAAACAGTCAAAAATGTTACATGGTAATTTGAAAGATTTCTAATATATTTACAAAGACATTAAATATGTTATAATGTACTTACAAAGACTCTTTCCACAGAATTGAGGCACTAAGTATTTTGCCGTGGTTGATACAATGTGCTAACAGCAATGCTGGACTAAAACACGGATATTCAGCTAATACTATAATGCACACATTTTGAGTGCTTCAGATTACTTGGAAATCCTTTGGATCATGCAAGGCTAAAGCAAGAACAGAACATGTACATGAACTTACTTTTGCTTCCTCTGAAATGCTGTTTGGAAGTAAAGTTAGAATACTTAAAGCAGTGGGATAAAATTACAGTATAATCCATTATTTGTATGGTATATTTTTACTCTGTGTAATCAGGTTGTACAGAGTCCACGTTCGAGGAGCATGTGGAAAGACGAGTGGTGGCAGTGAGGGTGTCAGAGCTAACGTATGCAGACTGCAGAGGGCAGCGAGTAAGGAGTTTTTTGTTTTTCCTTGGCTAGTCTTACGACACAATCATTATACAGGGAGTTCAACTTCTATGCATATACATAAATCAAAACAAAATCACCATGAAAATAAAAAGGAAGTAGCAGTAATAACATGGAGCCATTCATACAAATGAATGGTTTATCTTGTGATGGTTGAGCTCTAGTTGGACAATGTACAAAGTGACCACCTCTAGATGTTTGGTTGAAAAGGCCATTTTTTATATTGTTTGGGAAAGGAAACAGCATGACGAGGAAGTACTTCCTTGATCTAGGCATGCCTCCAAAATCCCCTAACAATGGAGTATTCTCATATTCTCATAGTGCTGAAACTTAGGAAACACTTAAGCAGATAGGGCACCACAGTTTTTGCTCAAAGGATGCCACTCCCTCACTTTATGTTTTGAAAGAGCTATACAGACTCTTTTTCACAGACATAAATCACGTGTCAATTGAAATTACATAAGCACTGGGATTATTTCTTATAAAGAAAGCACAGATTTCTTAAAATATTTTCTTTCTATGAAACAAATTTTCTGTCACTGTTTCAATTTTCTCTGAAAATTAGTCTTTAACAGGGTGAAGTTTAAAGATCATTTGTTTTAACATGAACTCTGTTACTACCTTCCCACCATTCTAGTTCTAACAGGACATACAGTAAAACTATGCTTACTGCTTTTTAAAACATATTTTACTAGCAGTTGGTTATAAGCATACTTTGCTTTTATTTATATATATTTATAACATAAGTATATCTACATATATATAATGATGTGGATTATAAGCACCATTTTCAATTGTTGATATAAGTGATCCAGGCTCCAGTACAGCTACTACTGACTTCAGAGGAGTCAGGATTCATTACAGATGTAGTAGGTATTGATTAAAATTACTATTTTCTTAAAAGGACAGGCAGCTTCAGTGACGAACTCCCACTGAATTTAGAGACAGCAGGGAACCTAAAGAATTACGCTTCCCAAAGCGTATAATCTTATAGCCCAAATCAATTACAAATGAAGATTACAAGTTCTTCTGATTTCAGCCGCAGTCAGAGATCTACAAGAAATTAAATCTTTCAGTATGGAGCAGGTGGAATTGTTCTGCTGAACATAACAGGAATAAATTTTCAGTAAAATGGTTTTCTCTTACTGAAGGCATGCAAGCTTTGCATACCCAACTATCAACAGTCTGACGGTAATTTGTCTTTAGTGGCATAGCGTTTGAAAGAAGTAGGTCAACATTTTAAATATCCTTATCTTTTGGAATTCACACCAGGAACAGATTCTCACCACACAAACACGTCAAACTAAGTAGAAATTATGAGGGATTTTTTTGAAGGGTTACATTGTGAAGAGTTCTTTGGCTTCCGTTTCGGTTTGGTTTGGGTTTTTTTGCTGTTGATGCTGCCTTTTGTTTCTACTATCCTCTTCTCACAGCTTGTATTCTACTTCACTTTTCCTTTAAAAATACAGTTTTATAGAATTTTTAATGGCTCTGTTCTGTTAAGACTACACACAATATCCTGGACACGTAAGAAAAAGAGAGACTGTTCAATGAAAAAACACAGCCTTCACAACAGTTTCTGTGTCTTCACATGTGCATTTCCCTTCCAACATCTGCTTTTCTTTAGCCAAAAGATAAATTACTTCTATATCATATGATAAGTTTAAACTCAAAGGTTGGTTTTATTCTCAAGTTTCTCTGAGTGCAATCACAGCACACATTTGTTTACTTTCTTGGTTCTTTCCTAATCAGCACTCCCTAATAGGGCAGATCTCCCAAAGAGAGGTCTGGGTAAGAAAGGCTGAGGGGGCCCCTTCCCTACTTGTCGGTGTCATCACTGATGCCAACACAGCTACAAGAACATGGGCTGTCCATAAATTTGCTCTCACTACTAATGCACTCTGCAAGGCTACAATAAGACCAGACAGCAGTAATTATCACTGATAAATTACTCCTAATGTATCACCTTGCCACAGGTGAGCATGACACTCCTTAAAGAGACATAATACAAAATAAACCTGAAAAGTTGAAACAGAACGTATTTTCTTAACACTCCTTTCACAACTACTCAACCTTTTACTGGACATCCCACTTGTCACCTTTCTTACATTTACTCCTTTCCAATACTCCTTCCTCTTAGGCTAATATTTACTTTATTTTCCTTGGGGAAAATATCTAATATTTAAAATATCTGTAAAAACACTCATTCTGCCAAGTCTGTCCACATGAGTTCACCAAAGAGAGAAATGTTGGTATGCTTGATAGTAGAAGATGAAACTGGGGCCTTAGTTTCCACAGATCAACTCCGTCTATAAAATCTGTGGAAAGAGCAATACTCTAGTTTTTTTATAGACACATTTTAACGTGACAGCAATAGACATGTCTTGCCAATACCAGGTTCATTGCAAGCCTGAAATCTATTATTCCTGATCTTTGCGGGAGGAATTACATCTCATACAAGTGTGAAGTGCACTGTTGGAACTTGGTACAGGAATGCATTGGCAAGAGAAGATCGAAGTCTCCAACATGAATAAAAGGGAAGAAGGGATTATTGTACAAGGACGTGGTGGTCTCATGTTAGATTTAACTTGACAGCAAAGTAGATTTAATGAGTTCCTGCCCTCGCTTACCCCTGAGTATTTACTACCTTCCTTTCCATGGCCTTTCGGGTCATGCCCCCCACCCGCTTTGCTTGTTCTCTTTCTCCCCAGCCCCATTGTGGTGATTCGTTAACAGTGCTAACCTGCATACAACAGGGAACTAATAAGGTATGGACACAAGGCAACCGAGCTGATCTGCTAATCAGCAGGACCAAAAAGGATGGTCTCACACCTCACAGTCCCCTTCCGTCTCTCCTTTACTCTTAACTATGCATGTCCCTCAGCCTCTGCTGCTCATGTGACTCCTTGACAAGCTAGTTCAGCTCTTGAAGACTGGAGTTTCACAGGAATTTATCTAACTTTCTCTGAAGTCTTCACCCTCCCCTGCTCCCTCCTTTCCTCCTTTCCTCTTTTAATCCTTTCATTTGATATCCTCAATACTCTCCAATTCTTAGTCCTGTGGACCTGTCTCCTGCTGTGTGCATTATCTATTGAATCACTCACATTTTCTTTTGAACAGACTTAATTGAGTAATTGGACAGACAGTATCTTTTTTTCCCCCTAATTTATAATGAAGTTAGTCAGCTCAGAAAGAGGGCTGACTACTACATCCAAGATAAAAATATAAGCAGTCAGGCACATGGCTCGTCAAAGAAAGTTGTAACACAGACTTTTTTGCACTTTTTCTTTCAGTAGCAATGAGTTCTTAATTTGAGTCCTTGTATCTGTGAAGCCCACCAGCCACAGAAAATGAACCAACAAAATAAAGTGATTTCAGCTAGCACAGTGAACTGAATTGGCTCACTAAGAAGTCAAAAATAAGAGCAATTGCAAGAGTGAAGGTGGAATCATGCACTTGGGAGCTATGGGGGGAGCAAAGAAGTGGGACCCTGTCTTTTGGGAGCAGCAGGTTGCTAGGCCGGTTTAGCTATCTTGTCAAAACTTCCGTAAGTAAACAGACAAACTGTTAAACAAACATAAACCAGTTCTGAGGTAGAGGGCAAGAGGCTGAAATAGATGCCCCTCTTTAAAGGAAGTGAACCCTGCTTCCTCTGTAACCAAAATATGATTACCTGTTGACTGCATGACCATGGTCCCGCAGAGGACTTTTCCTTGAAACAAGGCTCAAGAAGGAGGTCTCTATTTTAGTATTGTAAACTAAAGAGATCTGTAATAGTGTGATTAATCATGCTCTTGACTATAACCTATATTGTTCATCAGATTTAATGTAGCTATTTGTTAAGACACACTGTAAATCTACATTAACATATACAGTCCACAAGACTTGTTGAATGTGATGGATGTTTGTTTGATTTAAAAGTCAGTAGAATCCTTGAAAAGTAGAGAGCTGGTTTTCTTCTATTTAATAACCACTAAATTTTAACAGGGCTTCCTGTTAAAAAACAAACAAAAAAACCCCCACCAAAACACAAGAAAACAAATAAACAAAAACCACCAAACACAAAGCACTTACTTTAAGTATTATGCTGTGACTCTCTCCTTCTCATAATTAACCTATCAACTAAGGATAGAAGAAACTGTCTCTTGGTATGAAATTTGCTTACGAAAAAACATTAGATCCCTGCCTCAAATGCAAACTTAGTGCCACTGAAGAAATGTAATCAGCCCAGTTATGTTGAAGCCAAACTAAATATGCTGAGATTGTACAGCCTGAACGTGTGGAGCTATATGGCTCTGTTAATACTCTGCAGTGACGGGGAGAGCCTGGCAACTGCGTGAATATTCAGTGTAGTGTACACCAAGCAAACGTCTAACCATACTTCAGCCTAAAGAATAAACAGTCAACGGAGCCATAAATCCTTGAATCTACTCATTCTTCTCTTCTTCCTACAAGCTAATATTGGAGGGATTATTAAGAAATTTTGCCCCCTCATCAAGCACTTTGTGGGTACTCTGTAATAAAAACTGTGACAGATGAAGGATACAAGATCCTTCGTCTGTGATATTTAAGAATCACTCTGCTACGTGGGTGTTTGAAAGAGATCCTGGTTCATTCATTCACTGGTTTCAGTAACAATTAAAAATCAGAAGAAAGATTTTTGTATCTCTTTAGAATCCTTTCAGTTTCTAAAAGTAATCCATTTTAAAATCCTCTCTTCTTAGTACCAGACACTTTACATGTACTCTTTCAATTGCCAGTCAAAGTGGGGCCCATATTGTCCTCTGTAAGCCATGCCCTGCAAGGAAAATGAAGGTACCTCTACCTGAACTGGAACGTGGCATTGAAATGCCGAGGTTACGCTGACTGAGCCGTTTGTTTGGTGACATTAACCGAGGGCAGGAATCAATGCAGCCAGAGAGGCAGCTGTGATTACCTGTCCCTTTATCCATCCTGACTGTCCTGACCACTGGGCTATAGAATTAGTCTCCCTCTGACTCAGTGAATATTTATTTATGCAAAGTTCAACATTTTCAGAAAGACTCCCAAGACAAAAACACCCCACCAAATACAAGAGCACGGCGATTAAGCACCCTCCCAAGAGAGAGTCCACGCTCTCAGACTGGGGGAAACTTGAGCTTTTGCACTGGTGTCCCCTGACAAGGGACATTGTTTTTGCGGGGGGGTTCCTCCTCCTGCTCTTCAGTGTTTTGTATAGGATTAAGCGTGCGTTTAAAAAATCAACTATAGGAGTAAGCACTGTCCTTTCAAAAAAGCTGGGAAGTGCTTTGTTTATGACTTCTGCCGGGCAGATCGCGCTTCCTCCTTTGGCACTAGCAAGTCTGAAGCGGTTCTGCCCATTAGCAGCAGTCGATATTTAGGTACTTAGTTCTGCTAGAAATCAACAAAACCTTTTTAAGATTTATGTTTAGTTTTAAGTGTGCATATCATTTGTAGAAATGTAAATCTGTCTCGCAAATCTGTCAGTAAACGGAGTCTGTGACACTACAGAGCCCTGTCCCACATTAACAAAATAACAAAATAAATGATATTCATACACCAATAATTCAAGCTTTACACCAGAAATAATACAGCTACATGTTTTCCTCCTTTTTTCACAAACTCCATAAATGAATGGAGAGCTCATCCTAACGAGCTCTTCAGCCACTGAGGTACACTTAATCCTGAATCAGCAAAACCTGATAATAACTCTCAGCTGCTTGAAATGGAATTATTTTCTGATGACTGGACTTAATACAACCAAAGGTCAGTAGAAATAAAAAATGCTGTCAGCTCAAGACTTAATGATATATTCTCATCTCCGTAGGCCTATAATTTCTTTAGATACCTAGGAGGTCATGTCAATCCTAATGTCTCCCAGTTTCACAAATGCAACCATAAGCCCCTTTTAAATCAGATTACAAATGATTATTATAACTCTAAATCAAGGGAAAGGCCCACCATTTTCTCTAATTGGAAAGGCTAATTTAATTATAATTATTTTCTTTCCAGATGCTTTGTATTTGTTCCATTACATTACAATAGACAGTCAGGGTTTATGGAAAAGAAACAGTTAATTGTTTTCAACTTGGAAAGGATGAGAAACTAGTTCACATATGCTGGTATAGCCACACTTCAGCCACACTTCTATTAGCTTTGAACTGCAGGTATCACCATATACAGTACATGATGGTGTCACTTCTAATTTAAGGTGGCTGAGAAAACCACGTAAATGGATAGCTTACGCTGTTCTAACATTTTTTTAAAGATCTTATTCCATCCAAAAAAGGCAATAGAGAAAGCCATCTGAAGTGAAAAAGCTAATAATTCAAGATTTACAAGTCAGCAGGCACAAAGTGGAAAATGGTTAATGTATTCAATATCCCAGTGTGATTTTGCACTGAATTAACAGAAATTGACATAGCCTGCAAAGAGGATCTTGTCAACAAACTCACCTTGCCTTATTAAAATCATTGTTGTATCTAAATCATTTTTGTTTGTCAAAAATAAGTACCTTTCCAAATATTAAATAGGCCAAATATATATTTTGTGGAGCTTTGCTTAATCCATTGTTTAATTATTTATTACACATCAAATGTGTAACATCTGTGTAAGAAAGCTGACATATGTTAGGACCTTTGACTTCGATATACAAAAAACTGTCTGCTGCGTTAGGAATCTCTCTATAAATTAATTAGATAAACATGAATATAGTATGTATATTCTTCTAAGTCTTTGCTTCCCTAGAGATGAGGATAATGCTTATACAAAGAACATGAAAGTGAATGTATGAATGGATCCCTTTTGTCTTTGAATTAACAAGGTTACACTTTATGCCTTCGTAACTTTTTAGCGGATGGCTTTCACAGTTTAAGGATTTCACAGTTCATTCTTTTCTCTTCTCTTAAGCTGTTTCTGAGACTCTGTCAATATTACAGAAAAAGACACCAGTATAACTACCTAGACTTTGTTTCATTGATATAAATTCTGTAGGCAAGGCCTCAAGTAAGAACATTCTTCTGGAAAAATATGTTGTTTGTTTTCTTCATTCATACATGCAAGCACATAGGCATACACACACAAATCCAACTGATAATGCTGTGGGTCATAATCATATCTTTTGATAGGAAAACTTCAATTTCATTTTCTTCCATGGCTGTGCTTTTGAGTTGGAACCCTTCTAAAACTTGCTTCCCCATCTGCTTGTCATTCCAGTATATAATAAAAATATAATTTTGCCTAACATTCCCTAGGAAGTGGAACCTACTGCCTATACCAAGGTATTTCCTTTTTCAGCTGGACATCAAATGTAGTATTTTATCAAGATAAGAGAAGGGTCACAGCTGATCTAGTGAAAGTGCAGAGCCTTCTCTCCACAATATTTTTTTTCCTTCCAGAGATCCTTCAGTAGAGATCCTGTTTTGATTTATGATTTAAGTTACAACTTTTCAACAGAAAAGGAGCAGTTCATAGGCAAGTATGCAAGGTCATAAATTGTGCCCATTCTCACTACTGAAAAGGTATAATCTTCTTCCAAATCAGGCTGCATATAGCAGTACATCCAAGGAAACTAGAGAAGCAGACATGTGCCAAGAGCATCAAATAGCGTTCTTTGCCTGAGTAGGGTCCATAGTGACATGCATGCAAAAGAACTCTTGCTTTTTCAAAAAGCAATCCTGAATAAAAACTCTTCTCATTCAAGATAGAGGCCTTAAGGAACATCCTGTATGTTAACAAACATCTTCAGATAATGCCTAGTTTGATGCTCATTTCCTAGTTATTCACAGACTCTCTTAAATGGAGCTCTTTCACTTCTGCAGCTTAGCCTAAGGAAATCCTGCAAGAACAATGTGTGACTGAAATACACACAGGTTTCCCAAATGGTAGCAAGACCCATTGATGCTGCTTCAGATAGCACCAAGACAGCAAGTTATAATACAAGCTAAACAAGACAGGGTCTTGTTTGTATAGGATTGATTTGGGTTCAAGCTTTTTTCCTTTCAATTTGTAGTATATTATGTAAAGTGTCCTTCAGTGAAGAAGATATTTAGCTGCCAAACTACATTACCTTTCCTCAAGTGTGTCAGCAGACAGAATTTCAAAACCACCTATACAATTGCTTACTCCCCAAATACGCGTTCCCATTTATTCTTTCTAGTAAAGTAACCTGGAATCTCCTTGCAGATGCTGAAGATCTGCTAATAGAAAGAGAAGGCTTAAACATTCTATTTCTAAAATCAGATACCATGGCATGACCCAGTTTTATTAATTAGGGTTGATTTACTGCTGTAGATGGTGCCCAGTCTGATGCTCCTGGAGTCTGTACAACCTGTACACATTTACAGAAAAACGGAAGCACTGAGGATGTTACAGCTTTCCTGGGACTACCTCTGTAAACAAGGGAAAATCCTTAGAACTCCTAGATTACCTAGCCTTCCTGCTGAGGCTATCAACAGGGTATAACAGATTCCAGTATATGGACATCTTTCCATTATACAATAGATCTAGACCATTAATTTATATCAAGACAGTTAACACTCGATGGATGGCTTTCAAATATTTCCAAGACAGATTACTTTTGAATCTCAAAGAGAAATAGATCTTTATCCCATTACAAAACTTCTGAGCCAAACAATCTTCCTCCTCCTTCTTTATTTCTATAGTATTATCTAGTGTCTTACCCAGTCATGGTCTAGTCAAAGCTGTTGCTAGTACTTTTTTTAGTCAGAGCATCCCGAATGAGTTTTTATGCTTTTCTTTTCTCATTGGCCTCACTGCACTGCGCAGTTTTCCCAACAAAGAGGGCACACAGTATTTTTGTATTCACAGCAGGTATTACGCATCACACAGCACTACATATGTGTTAGTGGATATACCTGATTATCTCTCTTCCCCAGAAGTTCATATTGATCAGCCAAGCAAATCCTAAAACACCTCAAAGTCTACATTACTTTTTCCATTCTTTTTTGTGAAAATACATTCTTTCTCTGTTGAGATGCTTAAATCATGTGGTGCTAGGGAAGTTGTACTGTGACTTAAAGAAAAACAGGACACGGAGCATGCCTAATATGTACACAAAAGAGATAAAGTAAAATAAAATACTTTAAACTCTCAACAAAAAAAAAAAAAAGAAGAAGAAGAAAGGATTTATGACACTAACTCCAGCCCCAAAGAACTAAAAAATAGCAGTCCATCCAATAACCGATCTCAGAGGTTTTATATACAGGCAAATACAATTATCAATTCAGATATGATATATCATTTAGAAATAAAAGCAAGGTATAGGGAAGATTACATGCATAAAATGGATCCTATTATAACATTTTTCACTAAAATCATTAATAACCAAGCTTTTGGGACAGAACAGAAACATTCAATCAAAGTACCGCTTTCCTGCAATCCTAAAAAAGAAAAGGTAGAACTAAGGTACACTGTTTCTCTCTAGCAAATCTTATAATACCCAGTCATCCCAGTTACCATACCCCCACTCATCCTCCTAAACAGAAATGAAGAACATCAGACTAGATCTTTATCCAAACACCTGCTAAAATCAATGGAGACTCCCACTGTATTGATATGGTTTGGATCAGGACAGTAATGCAGGCTCTTGTGCACACTGACTTTCTCCATTCCTTTCTCCTGCCATTACATCTACTGAAGAAATTCTCAATTTTTGCATCAGATAGCTGGGGCTTTTCAGAAGAGTCATTACAGTGGGCCCTGTGTGGTTAACCCATGTGCTGAGCACGAGTGATATATTGCAAAGTATCAGGCTGGAAAGCTAAAACAATGAGTTACTCAGAAAACAGTTGGAATACACCATGTTTATTCTTTGCCTTTTTACACATAAAAATGCGTCTGAGAGTTTCTGTTCAAATGTTAAAATGTATCCAACTATAAACTTAACTTCAAAATCTCACATCTCCAGTTATAAGCCAGTTATATTTTCAAAAAGCAATGCTTGTTTACCCATCAGGCACTTCTAAGCACATCTTTGGATGTTGCTGCTGCTGTTTTTTTATATAGTTGAGCTATTTGTCTTAAGTAAAAAAAGTGGCATCTGCATGTAATTTCCATGCTCACTTGGCACCACTACCTCCTTTGATGACAGTCTGTACTGTTTCCCTTTCTTCTTCTAGTCACTCCAGCTGCAGAACCCAGATGTCAAACTCAGGAATGTATTTTTTTCCCCAGCAGTGATATCTGATTCTGTTGTTGGCACCTCTGCTGGTGGCTGTTCTGAAGCTGCCTGTGTGCAGCTTCGTAAGTTTAAACTGCCAACAGCGTTTTTTATTTATATGCTAAAACCTTTTCAGTTGCCCTAATTATGGGAAATGAATATTATATATTCAACAAATATACAAACATACACGTTCCATTATTTACTATGTTGTTTTCACAACAACTGTCATGCTTCTGTAACCAGAAAGTGGGAGGCAAGAAGAAAGCTTCCAAAAGTGCTTATGAGACATCGAAAGTAGTTGCTTACTTTTACTAGCTGATCTAAAAGAAGAAAAGGTAAATATAAAGCAATCAAAGGCTGGATGACAAGAGTAAAGAGTAAGGTAGAAAGGAAAAGGTGAAAAAAGAAATTTATTAAACAGGAATGAACAGCAAAGAGATGAGGGGAGAATAAAATATGCTAGAACTTTCGAAAAACATTCTGCCACATCTCTAAAAAGTGAAGTTCCTTAAAAAAGAACCAAGGGAAAAACTTCTTCCCTATTAATACCTTTCTGTAATTTTCTCCTTTTCTTTCTCCTAGCTTCATGTTTTCCTCCTGAGAACTTTTTGCTGCAGTATTTGATTTTCCATCACATAGCCAAAGTATGTGTCTCCAAGGGGCTCTGCTGTAGCTTACTCGCATGCAATGACTGGTCCGGAGTACCGAGTGAGCCGAGCAGCCTCCCACAGGCATGGGATAGCACCTGTGTGCTACAGATCCCTTAAAGAAAGTGCATTCCCCTCCCCCTGTATTAATAAAAAAAATTTTGAGGCAGCTTCTATCTTACACAGATAAATATTACCTGTTGCTTTACATTGACACACATATAGTCACAAGAACAGCTTATGAAGTCAAAAGAGTGGCATATTAGCAAACTGCTTAGTCAAGAAACTAACGAGTATTAGGCTAAAACAGCTAAATCACAGGGTAAGAGAAGGGAGGATAATGGCTGAATCCATTCATGAAACAAAGGAGTAGCAAGTGGTGAGTAAACCCAGTCAGGTAGATAGACAGACTGCAAAGTTCAGACATAAAAAAGTATTAGCACTTAGCAGCATTTGTATTATCTTGACAGCCCACCTGATTTCTATCTCAATATATCTGTTGGATGTTGAACACTGACGTGATAAACTGCATGTAATTCACATTTAACGAATTAAAGAACTATGACCAAAAGTTTAAAGATTCAAATGAAAAGAAAAGAATTAGCTTGAAATCCAGGAATATAAAATGTTTACCGGGATTCAGCCATTTAATCAATTAATAGATTATATTTATTTTGCTGTTCAGTCTAGCAAGATGCCAACACCATGATTCCTATTAATCACTTACATATGTTAATATGCACCACAGATATGGAACGGATTCTATGTGAGGAACAAAAACACATACAGGAGTCTACAGCATCTACATAGATAGATGGACCAATTAGTTTTTGCACTATTCAGAAGATAGATAGATGAGAGAATGTACAATCAGGCTGACATAAAAACTAGTCATCAGTTTCTAGACCAACACAAGGAGGTATTGCCTCATACTATATAGTTAATCTGTAGAACTAAAAGATGCTAAAAACTTATAGGGATACAAAAAGTGATATTGCAAACTCAATGGAAGAAAAACCAGCATGGACAATGAAATGCAAAGAGGCTATATTTGGCTTAAGAAGTTCCTGCTCTGAAAATCATTGGAGGCTGGGGAAATATCACTATATATTACTGTCTTCTTACACTCTTTCCTGTACTCTGATGCTGGTCAGTGCCAAGACGACAAGTCACTGATTCAAACAAACCTTCAGTCTGACCCAGTGAAGTTGTTCTTATGTTCAGTTTTTTGGAATTTGAAAAGTCCTACTGAAATCAGCAGGATGTCTAAATTCTTATACACTACAGGTCTGAACATCCAGCATTTTGTAGGAACAATCAAGAGAAGAAGTAACTTATTAGAAGACATAAAGTTATTGAAAGTATATTGTACAATACTGCAACTCCAGAAACAGAGCTTCATGAAACGAGAGGACTTTTTTTTTTTTTTAAACAGCTAAAAAGAAGTTAGCAATGTAGTGACTGTGTTTGTGAGTTCTGTGACAGAGGATGAAGCAATTCCATGAGAAAGCACAGAAAGCAGAAAGGCAGTTCACTAGAAGGAAAGCTAATGAAGCTGAGCCTGATGGCAGAACAGTGTTCCTGTAGTGGAACTGTGGCACGACTGCTGCCCTCCTACTTTGAAAAATAGGAGTCAGAGTTTTTTTCTTTATTTGGACTTACTTAGACTGTCCAGATTCAGCAACTGTGTCTCACTTTCAGCACCAATAAATTCAGCATCTCTAAAGGAAATGTTCGGATATGCACCCTCAATCACCAGCCATTTCTAAAAATGTATTCTCAATGATTTAGAAACATGCAAAAGCCTTAATTACAATAGTTACCACAGCTGAGACTAATACATAGCTTCAGACCATGGGAGCACACAGTGTCTATAGCTAACACCACAGAGATGATGAGAGGCAGAGTATTCAACAAGAAGGAGAACCCAGTATGAAAGATCGGTATGAGAAGGTGCATTCCAATATTTTGGTCCTGAAGGTAAAAACAAAGAACAACATTAGCAGTACCGTCAAGACCAGAGATACAGAGACAGAAGACATTTTCCCCCAGGAGAAAATGTACTGCAGACTTCAGTCATGACAAGTACATTATACTTACCTCAAAAATATCTTACTTCAGCTGCATGAAAATGTCTAATTATTCTTATCATTCTTCCTACAAACAAACTTACAGAGATTAGATGCTGTTTAGAGTTTGTGATCAAAGTGTTAGAAACAATCAGTTACACTTGTACATGTGAAAACTGAAAATGTTAGCATACAAATGGAAAAAGGAAAGCATGTCTTTAGCTATTTTGCATACAATAGTCAAAACTGTGACACCTTATCACAAGTAAGATTAGAGATAGCATACAAAGACAATGCATTTAGAAGTGCTAAGGACAATACCACGTTCTTCCATTTACTATCATTTTTTAGCACAGCAAGATTTTATACAAGTGGGAGAAAGCAAAAGAAAAACAAGCTTGCCTATATGTAAGGAAGCCAACTTGTCTATGAACTTGGCCTCAAGCACCTCTGCCCCTAGCAAGTGGAATTTGTTTCCTTCTACATCTACTGCCCGACTACTTCAAATTATTTGTGTGAACACCGGGTGTTCAAAACAGTGGAGACCTTTTTTTTTTCTCCATAATACCAGAATGTGCTTGACCTAATGACAGCTTTCTGCGCGGACACAGGCACAAAAGTGTAACTGTACTCTCCATCCTTCAGTTGCTTTCAGCTCCAACATTTTAAAGGGGCTCCAGGAGATGACAACTTTTTGTCTCCTTAAATGAACATGTGGCATTCAAAGTCTACAGCAGGAAGCAGTCCCTCAGCTTTTCAAGAGTATACTTTTGGAAGAAACTCAGTTAAAATAATCTTCTGACTTAACTGCAAATAATGATTTACCTTGATCAAAGAAGGCATTTCAAGAGATTTTGCCAGAATGAAAGGTTGAGTAGGAAGAAACATGGCTTAAATTTCTACCATGCCTTCTGGAAGAAGTAAAAGGCATAATTAATATTATTGTTGATGAAAAGAAGAAGTAGTCATCAACAAGCTCGCGGCTCAAACAGTTCTCCCAATGAAGAATGTAAATCCATTTTATTTTCACATTGGGAATCCACAAATGGAATATTAGAAACTTTGGGATTACTGGAAGGAAGAACACAGACTATTCATCTTCAGGAAGACACATGGCAGAAAAAAGTTGCCTAGCTAACTAATGGAGATTTCCCCTGTTTTGTTTTGCAAATTCAGAAAATCATCCATAATTATGCGGACCAGAGTCCTTGGCTGAGACTAGGACCTGGCTAAACTCCATACTGAGAACACAGCCTTCTGGGAATATGTATGTCCATCAGATATTCTTCGTATCAGCTGAAAGGAGTCTAGGTCCTACCAGAGAAGAACCAGTATGCACTAAACATAAGAACAATTGGCATACAGCCTTCAGATGCAGGTGGAGAAAATGTGAAAGCAAATCTGGAAACTAAGACAAGGTTTTGCATAACTTCTCTAAGAGCTGGACCAAATTCAGGATGAGAACAGTTTTGGCCAACCCTGGCTTATTGTAATTACCTTGTTTGCATTGTGCTTTATCTTCCAGATAACCATCAGGCAGAGCTGAAGATACAATAAACTTTCGCCCTCAGCAGCTGGAATATGCATACGAAGAACCCAGAAGACAGTGCTAGTCTGCCACAGAAAGAGCGGCTTTTCTCTTAGATCCTAAAGGGAAGGGCAACACTTTCAGGGTACGCACAAATCCTGGAAGAGGACTCCAAGAATTGCTCTGCAGCTCTTGTTTATAATTCATCAGACTTGAGCAGCACAGGTTGTACAGTAATGTGTCTAGGATTATTGAGAGGTAGAGAATACCCAAGGCAACCTGATACTATTGAACAAGCCAGTTTCAATTCAGAACATTTACAGGCAGAGAAGAGGGGATCCCATGCCATTTTTGTATGTTGATGCAAAATGCATCAGTGTTATTACCTGTTGTTACTATTACAACAACTGCTAAAAGGGAGAAAAGCATTACAAATTTCATAAACCTGTACGTAGACTGCTATCCCGAGGAGAGGCCTTGTGTCATAGACTGTCCAAATGCCAGAGCAAAGTGTACACAACTGATGACCTATTGATCAAAGATAACAGAACACTTCCTTGCCAACGCTGTGTGGGTTTTTCCCCTACCTACTGAAAAATTGGACTCCTGGAGACTTCGTGTTCATCACATCCACTGGAGGTGCACAGTTCAAAGTCATATTTATATGCTTGGAATGATAACTTTTAAGGGAAAGGAATGGTTCCCAAAGCTAAGTAGGTCTTCTGTGACATGACAGAACAAGTCCCCACCTTTTGAACCTTTTGAAGGATAGATCCTAACATTTGGAATTGATTCCAGGCACAAGATCTGGTAGAAATAAAATCAAGATGGGTTGTTACGTATACATCATGGTCTGCACTTCAGAGGAGACTGTTACATACTGACCGTGAGTCTTGGGGAGTTTAGAAGTGCAAAATAGACTGTGGAGTTTGTAAAACATCTCACCTGCCAGCTACTAAGATAAGGATAGAAAATAACTTAGTATGAGCAACTGCCACTGCAAGAACCTTTGATAGTGACCCTCAAGGTAACAGAAAGATTAAACTGCACAATCTTGTACAAACAGTGATACGGGGCTGCAACAAAGTGAAGAAATTTCCTATTAAATGGATTATAATGTGGAAATAAATTAAGAGAGAAAAGTGAGTTAACCCTTTGAAATAATGATATTATTACCATCATCCTGAGCTTGACTTTGACAATAAAAGCATTTAAATAAAGTCTGAGATCGCTCCCTAGCCTGGTTTCTTCTTTTGATACTAGAAAATAAATACTGTAAAACTCCTTTTCTCTGATATAAACCAGAAGACAATCTGTGGCTCCCAGACTATGTGAGCGGCTACTTCATTTGGAAGATCTACTGTGAAGGCAACAGCTGTGGAGTATACGGATTCAAGTAAATACAGTGGAAAAGCAGGGTATATTTTAAGTTTCTTACACAAGACAGTGGAATAAGCCACCACATGTCAGGATCCAGCTCTAAATGTATCCTTTCAAAATGCCGTAAAGGTATTTTTTAGAATTTGAAGTGTCATGGGATTGTCCTAGTAAAAGCAGTTTGGCATGGGAAACTCTGAGTGGCTAGAGGAAAATGGTGAATTTAGAAAATTAAGTATTTTAGAACAAAGCTACAATTTAAAAAATGGAAACAAACAGAAGTGCCTAAAAGGGAAACATCACTATCACAGCAAACAGAAAAGGGACCAAAAAACCCAGTATTGCTGGTTTTTCCTCTTTACTTTTTTTATTATGCTCTTGAAAAGATTACCCAAGCACTTTTTCTGCTGACAGTCAAGTGCGATATAATTAGACACAGTCAAGTAAATTTCATATGTGAAAATACAATGAGATTTTCTTCCTCTTTCAGCAACTTCTTCCAGCCAATTGAATACCCACATTGAGGAAAGAATACTGCGTATTGCTAATATGCACAGATTTCATGTCTGAGTGTCTATTTCAGTCAATAATTTAGAACTGTGAAAGGACTTACATTTTTCTGACTCCAAAACTGGACTTGTAATGCCATGTAATTTGTAACATGTGATTTGATTTTTTGCAGTAGATAGTAAAAGGAATAATTTTTTAAAAAAGCAAAACCAATAAAATATAATTTGTTTTACACAGCTTTCAAATTCATCAGTATACTAGTATTCTACAGAATAGAAATACAAAATTATTATATAAGTAATCATCAGCTGGTCAGTATCCAGCAAATAAAGGAATATTCTTTATTATCGGTATTCAGGATTGAAGTCTTCTTGCAACATCTTTGTGACAATGGCCTTTTGCCAATGTTAGAGAAACAGTTCTTGTTGTTTCACAGTATCTTTGGGACACTACGACCTAGTGATGAGTTGCTCTTGGCAAAATACACAACTGACAGGGAATTAAGAAAAAGGAGTGCTTCTTAGTTTGATAGAAAACTTAGTGAACATGACACAATTTATAGTTTTAGCTAAATTAGGAGGTCAAATATAATGAGCTAAAAACATTATGGAAACCACAAACTGATTTATGTGCATTATGATTTTGTCTGTAGTCTGTTAGCTGAGACTAACTCAGGTTTTCTAGACTTTTTTGGCAATGAAAACAACGTCTGTAGAGCAGATGTCTGGTGGAAACAGAGACAAGAGCAATGTGATAGAAGTAATCACGCCAGATGTCCAGAGCAAGCAGTTATTCAAAATAACATGAATCAATAGGAGATCCGAATCTTAAGGCACTGGTTACCCTTAGCCACTTACACCCCAGCAATATTGACGGAGGTGAGATTAGTATGAATTTTAGAAGTAAAACCAACTATGTAGGTCAGCAGCTTTCCTCTCAGAAGTATTTTACAGCAATCAATTGAAAGATTGCTATTATTCAGTCGTAGCTGACCAAAAAACATTTCTGCACAGAAATTTTCAGATTTTTCCTCAAAAGGTCAAACTCTTCTACATAAGGAAAAAGTGATTTTATGCTCAAAATCCAGTATTATGCAAGACAGTGTAGGAAAAAGGTATTTATCATTCCTTACTGAAAACACAGTGTTCAGGACTGTCAATTGGTTTAGTGTTTACTTTAGTTTCTTGATGAGAACAAATGGAAATACAGGAAATTCCATTTAACCATAAGAAAGAAAATATTTTTCACAGTGAAGGTGATACCAAAATGGAACAGGCTACACAGGGAAGTTGTGGAGGCTCCATCCTTGGAGATATTCAAAACCCAACTGGACACAGCCCTGGACAACCTGCTCTAGTTGACCCTGTTTTGAGCAGAGATTTTGAACTAGACAGTCTCCAGAGGTCCCTTCCAGCGTCAACCATTCTGTGATTCTGTGAACGTGGAAAATCCCAGTGTTTAGGTGTTTTCTCTATTTTCCATTTATTATTGGTTCTTTTTCAACAGCTCCAAATATCTAAGTGTTATCTTCATATCTTGTTTGAAATTATGGTAGTTTTGATTTACAAAGTTTTCTGTTTACTAGCTATGAAGCCATACTGTAATTTTGATCTTACTATCCTCTAATCTGATTTACTTATACTCTCACTATCCTACCCTCTTTCTTCCTTTCCCTCCTTGAGTTTCCAGAGCACGGAAGTATTCTAATTTATAACATCTTTAATCTATAGTGATCTCTTTCCTTTCGCATTGCTAAGATAATTTTTTTCACGAATCTTTTTCGAAAACTTTACCGCACATTTTACTATGAGCACTTCTCTATGTTCTACTTTAAAAAACACAGTTGCTTACAGAAGTGTAAGCATGTATGTTTCACTGTTTAGAATCACAGATGATGACTTTAGTATATTTTATACCTTTTATAAAACTGCTCGCTAAGTAACTGGTAGTTTATGCATCACCTGATGCAGAAGAATCCAGTTTGTTCAGAAGAAATTATTCTTTAAACATGCACACAAAAATCTTAGCTCTTCCATCTTTGAATGTCTACTGCAAACTAAGTACATTCAATATGCAATGTTATGAGTTAATTAAATATACAACCCATTTATTTTCACAGAAACCAGAAACACTTTTCACATAAATGCTTAATGAATTAACACTACACAATTCTTACTGTCCTCACCTCCTGCTGATATTAGAAGTACTGAGCTACATGAGGAATTGTCCTTTCAGATTATCTACTTGCATATTTACATATTAAACCTCCTTTGCAGGTACAGGCATGATTAAAACACATAAATTTCTGATTTTACATATGCAAGTATGCTGTGTGAAAATGCTAGCATTCACAAACGATTACAAGAGCCACTCTGAAAACTAGTTTAGGTATTTGGTTCTCTGTTACGACGTATATTGGTAAATCAGACCAATATTTATCATTCTATCAATTTCATAATAAAAATATATAGGATTAGTAATAGGAGATATCATTTCTTAGAAGCAGATTTTCAGTGGGATTTTTTCAGTAATAACTGACCAATGCTAATCATAAGTCTTGTCTGCTTCACAGAAGAGCTGTATTCCATTTTGGTAGGACACTTCACAGGCAAAACCAGAAGCTTTGTAAACATCTACATTCATCATTACTAAAAATAAAATGTATACACTAACAAAGGATTTAATAATCAACACTTGTTTGAGAATCATATTGTTACAGGAAACACTTCAGTAGGACTTCAACCATGTCTTCTTTTGAAATTTTATAAGATATCTTCCTTTGAAAGTATTTCAGACAAATTTGTTACGGAAGAAGAATTATTGATAATACCAAACAACAAACTTTCTACAAAGTTCACATAACTGAGTTTTTTAAAAAATAGAGCATGCACCTTCCGTATGATATGACAGTCACTAGATTTTTTTGGATGTTGTTGAAAATGCAATCAAAGCATGTTTAGTTTTCTTTTGGCTTGTTACAACTACAAAAGAAGAAGGAAGAAACAGCAATTTGCAAGGAGATGGAAAACAAGGCAATATAAACAGAAAAAATAGTTACACTTAATGAGATTTGTTTTCATTGGAACTGCTGCTGGGTTTCACTTTCAAACTACAGAGTTATCTTTTTTCATTTGATTAGAGACAATGCTATGCAATCTCAGTTGCTTTGATTTTCTCACCAAATGAAAGAACAAGTGCGTCACACTTAAAGAGAGAAAACATTCAATTTAAGGAAATGAAAGAACAAAGAAAGAACCTAGTTACTTTAAATACAAATGTGAAGACAATTACATTGAAGATAGTAAATCGCAGTCTGGCAAGGATGGTGGTGGAGAAATTCTATCCTGACACAAACCCACAAGGAATTACTAAAATTCACAGGATTACTTTGGAAGATCGTAGTTGTGGTTTTGCTTATACTAAACTCTCTATCTCAATAGATTGGGGTTTTTCTTTTTAGTAGTTGCTTCTAAACGTTCCCTTTATTGTAGTTTTCCATCATCATCCTTCAATCTCCCTGTGACTAATGACTTTTCCACCTCTCCCTGTGCTGCAGCAGCACTTGCCACCTTTTTTTCCTTCAAACTGTTTAACATAATTAAGTAATTTAAATCATCAAAGCAATTATTCCCAAATGGAATACAGTTTGACATTTGCTGCTTCTACTTCATGTCTCTTTCTGTCTCGCATTCTCAAAAGCCTATCAATTTCTCCGGCTGAAAAACTGATATAACAAGATTTTGCCTCTTCCTAGAAGCCTTGCTTTGCTTGTAGTTCTGCGCTCTCAGATCACCATAGCTACAGCACTACTACTAACAATGGTTGCACTTGTACCATCCGTACGCTGTGTCACATTATTACATCCTTAAATGTGCGTTCCTCCACCACCCAATGATTACCAATGTCCTAGAAAAACTTCCACCTCCTAGTCAACTCTCATACTTATTACATATTAAAAAAAGAATAACTGTATTTATACTACAGTTACGTTGCTTTAAATATCTTAGCAAGCAATAATAAAATCGAAAGTAACCCTAGAGAGTTAGCCAGAATGCCAAAACTGTACAGACAGCATGTTCTCACTAGACTTCATGATTGACCACAACTGCTCATTCAGCCTAAATGAGGGAGGCAATTCCCTCTTGGAAAAGATTGCCAGGGTACACCATCGATCTTACTACGTATCTTAGATCTGTAGAGAAATAAAATTTAAGAACTTACTAAGGACTTCAGAACAGGGTTCAACATACCAAATATTAATTACAATTGGTATTTTCCCTGTGTGAAGACTACAAAATGTGACTTAAAACTATATCGAGTTGTCAAGGGTTCAGCATCGGAGGATAAATGTTCAGCTGTAGACTACAGAAGCAGAGTCTTCAGGAACAGTCTCTAGCAAACACTGTGGCCACAAATCTGGAATGTACCTAATGGGATCTGATGGTAATTCCGTGCAAGCTGCATCTAAGGATCTCTACCTCAAAGCATACCACTTCTAACTGGCATTCTATGGTACGTGGCATGGTGCCACGCTGACTTTGCATTTTTTGTGTATCTGAGTTCCCTCCCAGAAAGCATAGGAATCACTTTGTGAAGCAGAATGGAAGCTAACTAGGAAAAAAAGGTTCTTTTCACAAACATATTATGTTTCTAGTAGCGATGACGCTGCAACTATGAGAGCCTGTGCATGTAAATAATTTAAGCTGTATAGGGATAGTTAATATTTTCACTAGACAAAACAGTATATTCGGTAGTTGCTTTACTTCAAGGCCGAAATAAGAGCTTATACCCAGAAAGTCCAGCTGTTTTTTCACTTAAGTCATTTGTCTAGTAAAAGACATTACTTCTTCATACAAGCCTTGACTTACTTTATGTTCTTTTATTTGCTGTTTCCAACTGTTGTAAATTAACAGAGTTCACATGTTAAGTGTGCGGTTACTTTTAATGCACTAAAGGATAGGTTGTTGCATTCCTCTTTTATTTCACTTTTGAATACATTATTTTTTACTGTGCCTTTTGCTTTTTTAATACTTCTAGTACCTGAATACTTCAAGCTTTTTCCTTTGCTAACAAAGTAAGCTACTGTCAGTGGTAACATGTTAATTCAATGTTTTAACAGGATTCCCAGGCCCTAATAACCATTACTTCCCGTGTTCATAATAAAACCAGTGTGAGATGGTGGTTCTCACATATCAAACAAAACTTCAGGACAGACCAGTTAAATGATTTGCCAAGATACAATTTGATACAGTGCTAGCAATTTTCTAAGTCTTTCTTAATTATCCACATAGCTGTTTAGGACATACCAGGTTAAACGCTTATCAGCACTGCTAAGGTGTTTGATTTAAATCACTTGTTCCATGTTTTGAGATATCTTTGGTAATCTTAAAATAAGAGGTTGAATGATACAAAGTGTTTTTTTAAACAGTTTTGCCAAACCTTAATGTTTCTTTACAACAACATATGGTATAGTCATTACTTAAAGGCAGGTCCTCAGCAGTACACATCTTTCACTACAGGGATTGAAACTGAGGACCCATCTGCTCATATCTATTAACTTCTCAATACAATTTCAAACATTGGCTGAACTGATGACACTTTCAAATATGGTAGGATTTTTATAACATAGGTGAATAACAGGAACATGATTTCACTTTAACCAAAATCATCCTAAATTGTTGTCAGAGGAAAGAAAAAAGGGAATAAACAGCTGCAGTGCTGAATCACGTTAAACACAATGACAGGGCTGTGTAATACAGGCTCCATGTTATAAAGCTTTCTTTTTCCTTTAAACTAAGGAATGTGCAAATGGTAATCACACTAGCTCAACAGAAAAGCACTTTACAGCACACCCAAAAATGTGGAGGTGATCTCTTTTATTGGGGCAACTAAAAATATAAAGAAGAAGTCTTTGAGAAATTTTAATTTAATTTGTTTTATCAGAGCTTGTGAGCAGTAAAAAAGAAAATCAAAGGGTTGCCCTGTGTGGTGCCTCTTGGTAAAATAATCAGCTTTGAAGTTACTCTTTGGATAACACAAATACTGGGTTAAGTAAGGGGCACCTCCTTAGAATTTACTCCCATTTGACACACACTGCCAAACATATGTAAATTTCATACCAAACTAAATGTGAAAACATGTATTATATTAAATAAGCCTATAAATAGTACGACTGCTCCCTAAACAACCATGCAGATCACAAAAAGACAGAGGAAAACACAGGACAGTAAAATCACGGAACATCTAGGGGGAAAATTTATAAAATTAAATTAAAGAAAAAACGAACCACAGATCCATCACTGTTCTTATGCTGGCCAGTCCCCAGATGAAGTAATATATCACAGTTCAACAAGTCATCAGCTATGACAACTTAGACAACAAAGGATCTGTACCTACATACAGAATAAATGAAATCAGATTTGTTCTTAATCTGATAGCCATCATATTTTGACAGTTAATTATGTTCATTTAAAGAAACATATCCCAATTCATGAGAACTGAAATGCTCACTAAGAGTTCAAATCTGTTCACCTCTTAGCTTATACGTTTTTTTCTGTTAATTCACTGTCATGGTTTGGACTGGGCTGGTCATCCTGGTCATGCTACTGATGGAAAAGAAAATTGGCTCCCTTCACACTTGGACGCTCACTGATTTTACTGTTTAACATGAGGAAAAATTTTAAAAAAGAGGGGGAAAGAGAAAGAAACAAACAGAAAAAAAGACCAACAGTAAAATGAGAAAATATACAGAGTTCCTCACAGCAGCAGTATCTTGAGTACAGGATTACAAACACACGTGTGATCTCAGACTTTTCTACAGAATTTTTAAAATTAGTATGTTCTACCTTGTACCATAGCTTACCATAGCAACTTGCAATAAAAACCTGCACATACTGGAATGGCATCTTGATAAAATGTAAGGCCTTGCCTAAACTTGCTTATACAAATAAGATATAATACATGTTCAAAGCAGAACGATTACTTAAAGAGTCCAAAAATCCAAACCCTCTACGTATTGGACATTCTTATTCCAGAATAAAACCATTCAAGAGTGACAGTAGCAAGAAAATCCATGGAAATTGTTTTAATACAGTTAATAGTTTATCTCCTGTATGTGTGAACGTTCTGAAAAAATTGCTCTTCGCGCACTGTTCAGATAGCTCCATGAACATCACATATTTTTGTTCATTGTTCACTTGAAGGCACAGAACATTTGCAAAAGGTGTGACTTTTTGATGCTGGTCATTATAGTTTACTCCAGGTACTTCCATACAACCTCATTATTGGAATTATCAAACTGTAGCTTTTGCTTGACATAGATTTATTACCAGTTGACTTTATTTTATTATCACAGTATACTTAATGGCCAATTACATTAAATTAATTGACAAATTCTGTCTCTTGGTAGCAAATACCATAGGAAAAAAATATATTGAAAATGATGCTTTACATTTCTGATAATATTTTGTGACTGGAATACGGTATAGTACTTCAAATACATTGTGGATTTCCAGTAAAGTAATCTCAGACAAAACAGCATGAAATTCCTCAAATTAATCTAGGTGATTTTTAAATTATATGTAGGAATGATATCATGCCAAAATGAAGTCAAGCATAAGCGGGAGTCAATAAAAAAAAATATCTAGGTGTCAAATCATATTTGTGGAATCTATGGAAACTTTATCAAAGTGAACTAGATTTGTATCAAAGCCATTCTTTTGTGATGTCCAAGTGAAACTGAGTTAATGTGCTTGGAAATCTATGTCCTGACAAAACTAAATAGCTCAATGTGGTTCTAAAACTTAGACTAACATTTGACAGCGCAGCCTTCAAATCAAGTACTCAAGGTGACATTGCAGAGCTTAAAATACATAACAGGATGATCAGAGCAATTTTGTAAAAGGCAGAGAATTTCAGATTTGAACATACTTGCTCAGCTTTGAATGCTGTCTCTAGACATCAAATTAAAAAACTGTAGATGCATAAAAATATACAGCAGTAAGTATTGCAACTAATCTACTGCAATAACTTTTCATTCATTTTGATAGTGGATGGGATTATCAAGGTGGAGCAGATTACTGAAGAATCATTTCATACAATAAAGATTGTACCACAGTAGTAAAAATTTTAGGATACTTTCAGTCCTCGGCCACAGACCCTTCATCTTTTGATAACATTCTGCTTGTTGAGTGAAGATTTTAATGAAAACAGTATTTCAGAACTTCCTTCCTTTGAGTATATGTCCTCACCTTAACCTTATTTCAACATTGTTTTTTGTGTAGGCGTTTATTGTATTGTGGAGTGTGGCAAATCTGATAAGAGAAAAGCAAAGACTGAGCCCAGTCTTATTGTATCAGAATGGCTGAAATAATTGCGTATCCTGGAAAACCTGGGAATTTCTGATCCTACTTTCAGACATAGAATGGATACACAATTTTTGATTACAGAAAATCCTCTTGCAGTTGAACACAAAGCTAAACTTCAGTTGTATTCTCTGATGAATAATCAACATGGTCCATTTCCTGGGCTTTGGGAGAAAAACTGTTTCTTGCACAAGCCAGTGAACTGAGAATAATAGGAATGATATGCTTGACGACAGCAGCAACATAGAATCTAAAAAATACCCCAGAAGACTGCACTTTTGAATTAAAGTATGAATGTCATAGGGACAACACATAGGATGTTTGATCCCAAAAGATTTGCTTCTTTCAGTGTTCTATAAGCTACCGCTGTAAGTGCAAAAACCACCCGTTACCTGGATAGTTAATTCTCCCCAGACATTCTAACTTGTTTCTAAAAAGATCGCCACAGTTATTAAAAGACAACAACAACAACAATCCAGTTTACATTCTTGTTTCCAAAGGAAAGAAAATTATTTCCTTTATCTACATTTTATTTTATTATAGCTTCTTTTCATGCCTCATGATGAAAAAAAAAAAAGTGTAATTGTCTGGGTTTGTTACCTCATAGGACAGAATTTTTCAGCTATAATGGAAATATTATTCCCAGTTCTTTGGGTATTTTTCCCAAGGAGACTTTCCTCTGCACTCAGCATAAAACATCAACCAATTATGTAACTGAGAAAGGATCCGTGCTGCTTCCACCTAAGTCTGTTGGCATCATTCATGAAACTCAAAAGTGGGTGGCTGCTGCAGGACAGGATAGTATGACAGCATATTCATAGTCTTGGAAGGTATATTCAATCCCTAGGGTCTCATCAGTCTCCTGTACAAAAATGACCATCCAATTAATTTGGATATATGAAGCACATTCATACTACTAGCTGGATTCCTATACATACCTAGAGGAAAACCAAAGAAGACCAAACAACTTAAGTGTCAGCAGAGCTCCTGGTAGCACATAGCATAGAAATTGCTCACTGTAGAAAAATAATTCAAATTTATAATAGATGCTTTTGTCTGTAGGGACTTACACCTCTTCTAGAGTTCTTACAATGACCAATCGTATTGACATATATTTTCTTTAACATTTACATTAAAAAAAAAATCCTACCATCAATAGATTACAGTTTGAAAAAGGTTCCCTTTACAGGCAATCCTTTTCAAAACTATTCATACTGTACTTTCCTGTGCTTCTGGTAACTGTCAAAAATTGGCTTCATATCTGATGGAATATTGGTCTGACTTAATACAGCATTTCCTGTTTGGATATTTAACTAATTCCAGTATTTTCTCCAGGGCTTGAGTTTTCACTAAGAAAGCATACTGCAACAGCCTCCAGTGAAGGCCGTTTCAGTGCTCATTTCCTGAATCTGATCTTGACTTCTGAGAGAATTTAGTTCAGTGAGTTGCTAACTCTTAAAGCGATCAAGATGTTCATCCTCACAACTATTTACTTCACAACTCTTACAACAGAATTTAGTTTGAATCATTTGAAAGCTTGTTCCATAACAGCAAGGACTCCAAATTTCCAAACCGTTAATAACCGAAATTTCTGATAAATATTTCTGCATGTAAAAATGAACACTCCGCATCTATGAATGAGGGGGGGAAAGAAACTTGGACAACAAACAATAAATGTAAGCTCCTTTGGAAACAGCAAGGCTTCTTAGGACTCAGCTCATTAATTTTCCCTGGGAGATATGCAATTGAAATTCAGTGAGAGTTAAACACTTGACTCCCTTAGGTTCTTTAAAATCCCAGATGAAGTGATATTTAACTAGTTCCCACACTAATAGAAATTAGTCATTTGGCACAACGATGCAATCTAATTGTTGGTCACTATAATAGATTCAGTCCCCAGCACGGTATTTAATGACGTCATTATAGGAGCTGACATGTCCTGTCCCGCTGGGCTAGTGGCAGCTGAGCTTACTGGCCTGAAAGCCCAGTCACCTGGAGCGCCATAGGAGAGAAGTAGTTGCATTGGAGGATGTCTCATTGCCTACAGTAGGGTTGTGTGTGGGCATTCAGCTTTCCACACGCACTTTCTGCTTTTCAGAAGCATGCATATTGTATATATTAGAAGCAATATGTTCCGCGGGTGCGAGCATCCTCACGTCTTCTATAAAATCAGAGAAATTAGTTCCCTCTCTGGCACGTATGAAATAACATTAGACATCTCTGGAGAGATTTCCTCTTGAATAGCGGGAGTTTCTCTCCCCTTTCCGAGTTTGTTTTCCCTCTTTCATTCTCAGCGTCCTTGCTTTGCTGCCAGAAATGTCTAAAGTGGTGAGCTCGCTCTCCCCCCTCCTCCTCTCTTTCTTCCTTTCTCTCCTGCCTCTGCCCGCCGGTGGGTTTCAATGGGCTCCTGCAGTTACTCAGGCGGACAGCATTCCGTCGCCAGGCAACTCCCTGAAAAGAAGCACATGGTGCTGCTGCCCAGACAGAGCCTGCCCGTCTGCTCCAGCGATGCTGTGGCCTAATTTCTACCTCTCTTGTGTTCGATACAAAAGGGAACATCTCCAGAGTGGAGGGTTAGGGAGTACTGAATTATCTGCACTTTTTTTTTTTGTTTTGTTTTGTTGGTTTGTTTGGTTTGGTTTGGTTTTTCTGCCCCCCCGCTCTCCTGCTCGGGTGCATCCCCTTCCATCTCGGGGCCCCCAGCAGTCATGCGTGGCTAATCCGCAAGCCTGCGTTTGGGGCTGCTCACTGGGCTTTGTAGGGTACGGACAATTTTCTGTTAGCTTTTGGCTGAGTTAATAGTACTTATGGAGATCTGTTGAGCTTTCCTGTAGCCCTCCCATAAAGGCAGTTTTGCATGTAAATTCTCAGGGCCATTCATCTCTTCTTACCTGACTCTTCATTGCCTGGGTGCTTTTTTGTTTTTTTAAAGGCCTCTTTAGGAATGCAAGCATAGCCTTTCTTGTTTTCCCTCTTTTCACTGTGCTTTCCTGAGAACAAAGAACAGCAAACTAAGAAATTCCTTTGGTTTTTCCACAGCCTGAAGAAAGATCACTGCTTTATCCATGGATTTAGTTTTGGACTGCCTAATCTTCTCAAAAGGCAGGCCCATACAGATTCAGATTTTGTGCTTTGAACTTAACTCTGCAATCACAACCCTTCACTGTCTTTTACAGACAGTATTATCATTAGGTAAAAAACAGCAGTCAGAATAAGAAGCAAGTTTCCTTATATTTATTGCTAGCTTTCTTAAATGTATTGTTAGTGTGTTTTTAATACAAAGGTTGCTTATGTTAGTTGCCTTTTGTCAGTTCTGGTACCAACTCAGCAGCTCACTCAACCTGCAAGCAAACGTGAACCTCAGCCTGACAGTCTAATATTGCTCTGGTGCTCTGGGTATTCCACCGATCCTCCTCTCACTTCTGGACCAAGTCCGAAGTCCCAGTCCTAATCTACAAATCCCTAATTTGGTTAGTGGGCATCTACTTTAAGGGCAGCCAAGAATCCTCATCGGCTGATCCCTAGAGTCAGCACCACACTTCAAATTTCTGCCAGCATAGCTACATCAGCGCGAACCGTGAAAAACCAATAACCTTCAGCTGACACTGCCATACCAGAAAACGCCTGGTTCAGCCTCCTTTACGCCATCAGGGCAGCATATTTGTCAGCTCAGTTTGTGCCTTCAGTAATGTGCTGTAATTAGAGGTAAAACCCACAGTGTCATGGAAAAACATGGAAATTACAGAGGCCCTGTAACAGGTAAGACAAGGGGCAGTGTCTACAGGAAAGACTCTGCAAGACACAGAGATCCAATAGCTCCGTAGAAGAAAGGTCCCGGCCCAAATGTTCCAATTCTTCCCAATGGCACAGAACTTATGAGACTGCAGACACTTTTCGTTCCAGTGTACTTTATGTGCATAGTGCTGTGGATAAGATTCCATATCTTTTGTTGTGGGTAAGATTCCGCACCTTTTGCGTATCTCCTAGACAAAGGATGAGAACTGCTCAACTGTGTGGTAGCCACAGTTCTGCAACACTAAACACAAATGGAGTGGCGAAGTCTCATCCTTTTGGAGCAAAATGATATTTCAGTCCCTGAGAGTTTCACGTGCTTGGCAATCACATTATTTACAAAATGTTTTGAGACCTTCTGGAAAGAAAGGTGCTATACACAGGCAGAACAATAGTTAGCACTTGCATGAGTCACATATATACAACTTTCAGTGTTATACAACTCCTCAAACATCCTTCCTCCCCAAACACACTCTGAGATAAGTATAAGATGAAACACATCGGACCTTTCTCCCTTAAAAAACACAACAGCACTAAAGAAAAAACTAAATGTCTTAACATTACATTAAAGATTCACACACCTGTTTGAAGTGAATCTAAAAGGGAAAATACAGCACCAGAGCTGCTTATGGCCATGACAAAGCTAATGAAAAAAAAATTAGGCGATCCCTTGCCAAACAGGTAAAGAACTGAAGAATAACAACACAAGCCAATTCGCCATACGGATGCCGATTTCTTACTCACTGTCCAGATGCAGTCTACGTGTTTCTCTGTGTATTCTTGGATCTTGCATCAATTCAAGATGATACTTCAATTTGGCCCACTGCCAGAAAGTGGCAAGTGAACTAATGTTCCAGTACTTGCACTGTGAACACACAGCTGGCTTCAAAGGGAAATGGACTAATCCTACTTCATTTCCCTTCCTCAGTATATGTTTAAAGAGCTTTGGTGCGCTGAAGGAAATCGACCAGAATTCATTAGTTCCCTTCTGATTCAGCTCCTTGCTGTTGGAAAGGGAAACAGGTTGGGATTGCAGGATTCTACTCAATTTCCTTTTGAAGCAGACTTTAAGCCAGTTCTGCTACCAGTTGTACACACACAGATTTTCACGAATGATGCCTATATTTAAATGCAATACCTCTCCACGCTGGGTAAAACATATAGAGACTATGATGGGAAGAAATATTAAAAAATATTTTTTTAAATAACATAATATATTTGATTTCATACCATTCAGAACTTTTGCCTGAGAGCATTCCTGAGAAACAAACTCAGAAAATCAAGAGAGGAACTTCCAGAAAGAGACACAGGAGAAAAGAGATGGGCAAAAACCCAACTGAAACTAGGAAAAGATTACAATAAAGGAAAAAAGAATAATTTTATAAATATATTATATACATTTTTTGCTATTCAATAGAAAATTACAGCAAACTAAAACACTGAATGTAATAGCTAAAGCAAATCCTAGGTATCATTTTGATCTTGTTTGGAGGTGGTTTTTGGAAATTGAGACATGAAGCTTAATCACTTGCTCTGGACAGAAAGTTTTTCTTCCCATTCATAATCAGATCTCTCCACTTCTCTCTTCGGAGTTCATATAATATTTTTATAAGCCTCCTCAAGATTGGAAGCAATAGGATTTCAAATGATTCCAGGCTACGTCCTGTTCAGTTTAAGGCCACCACTTTTGAGACAATAAGCCAGAACCAACACTCTTCTAAAGCAAACCTACAATTAAGCCCCTAAGCAGAAAGTGGCTTGTGACAAAGAAAGCAGAACAGAAGAAAGCTAAAAGGTTCATGATGGGACCATGGCTTCACGTGAATCAAATAAGAAGAACAAGTAAAAATCACTTTTTATAACTGTCATGAAGACGAAGAAGTATTATTGCTGCCATGAACTATCTCTTAAGCTTGAACTGTGATACTTTAAATGGTGAACAGCCTTATGAATTTGGTTTCCCTACTAATCACAAATCCATGAGCTTGAAAGAGTATACTGCACAGAAAATGTGCCCTGGAGTTGGACTCAACCAAAAAGCCTTTAAAATAGCAACACTGTATCTGAGAAGCGATGGGTGATACCAAAACCCTTAAGTTTTAGAAGGTTTTACTGTCTGAAGTTGTAGAGGTGTTGTAGGAGTTCTATGCGACAATTTAAAAATTTGATGCCTTACAAATTAGCTGCAGAAATGTAGTACAGACACCATTTATATCCTGCACTAATAGCTCCTCAGCACGGGAAAATGAAGGACAATTAGAGATCAAGTAATGGCCCAGTGATTCGGTAGAACACTGTACCACCTACAGAGTGAGTTAAAATGAGATTATTTCCCTTTGCTATTCTATGTCAACCTCAGTTTACAGCTTTAACTTTTATCACTAGACCATAATTTCAAATGTTATTTAGCCTGCTCTAGAAAAAGTTATATGACATTTGTAAGTTATAAAGGCCAAGAGCTTTATATAGAAGTGCGGGGATAGACATGGCAATAACAGTCTCTTCTCTTTGCAAGCACAACTTATTTTCTCACTCCAAAGACAAAGGTTGAATGTCTCATCCCTGTTTAGTTGTAGTGAATGGATATTGCACAGGAAGAAATCAGTCACCACTTGTAGATAACATCACAAACAAATAAATACATGAAAGAAAGACATTTCACAGCTCAAACATTCAAAGTCAAAACTAGTTTTTTAGGCATTTTTCTCATTTTTGCTGTTTAATGTACTTCAGTTTCAAAGTACAAGGCAATTGATACAAAGGCAATTCTAGCTCAATCAGCTCAGAGAGTATAACTGATTTTTTTAATCCTTTCTTGTTTGCTGCATTTATGTCTCTGTTATTATTCTTCTTGTTTGCTACACTGATTACACAAAATATTTTTCTTTTGCATTCCCTTTGCAAAATCTGCATTGTCCTTCTTCCTACCTGCTCAGTGTTGCTGTCTCTCATAAAGAACCATTTCCTTTTGTTCATGCCGTGCATACATATGACTTAAACTTCACTTGATGTCACCTCAGAATTCAAATTTCCCTCCAATTTGAGATAAATTATTCTGGATAAAACTATATTCTAAATATATCCCAGCCCTTAACACAGATGAGAATTTTGTTATTACCATCAGAAACATTTCAGCTTGCAAAACATATTTCAGCAAAACCTTCCCTTAATTCCTAATGTAAAGAGCCACAGGTTACTTTTCCGGAAATAAAAATTAAGTGCAGAATGAGAAATGTAGTTCAATAACCTAACCAACCAGCGAGAGAGAGTTACTATTTACAAATGGGAGTTAGTGTATGCAAGGAGAACTGGGCTCTTGAAGACATAACAGGAAAAGAAAACATCCTCTGATTTACATCAGAGATGTCTTTTATACTTCAAATGGGAGGCAGCGAAATACTGAGGCAGATTAAATACTGTGGGAAGAGGTAGAACGTAGTGACAGAGGAACACCTGTCCCTACTGTCGTTCTTTGACAGGTACCAAATGACCGTGTTTGTCTGCAAGCAAGATTTAATACACTGTGGAGATCAACGCAGGCGGCCCAGTGAAGGAATGAAAGGAAAAGGAAAGCAATCAGGGAGCCAGGAAATATCAAGTCCTCCGACCACACACTGTACATAGCGCAATCGCTTGTGCAGACCACCCTGGACAACAAAGGACAACATGTTTAGGCAACTCATCCTTCTACTTATGCACAATTAGGAAAGGAGGAACAGGCACCATGGATGCCACATAATCTTACAGTGACCTTGGTAATAGGTACTCTGAAAATACATGATGGTTACTTCAAATTATAGATATACCACCTGCATCCATACCGCATGATATACCATACCATATATATACATATACCACCTCCTAGTCCCAACACTTTTTTTAGGCATCACAAACTAAGAAGAGTTAGATTTGGTATCTGCAAACTTATTCGCGCTAAGAAGTTTAACTTATGACTTGTCATTGTTATTTCATCTCCTTGATTATTCAAATATAAAATATCACAAACCACTAGCAATTCAACATTCCCTCTAAACAATACGGCCTCCTAAGCATAAGGTTGAGAATTTTGACATTATGTAAAAAACCCACATATTTCTCTATTCATTGACAAATGTGTTTGCTGTAGCAATTGTGCCCAAATCAAGAAAAATGAGAGGGTCTCCTTTAGCAGAAAGCCCAGTAGATAAACTCTAAGCAAAAAAAGGGTGTATTAAAATCTTCCTCTTCTGTTCAACCTTGGATTAAGCAGCTGTTTATTTACCAGGGATTTAGGAAGACTACAAATAGAACCCAGCCTATTATTATGCATTAAAAAGTAAGCTTTCTGTATGAGAATGCCCTCACTTCCTTCACTGTACCAATTCAAAATATGTGATGTGTAGCTACTGAAAAATGTGGAGAAATCAATTCACTACAATTATTAGAAAATGTTGTGTTTAACACTAACCGGTCCAGCTGGCTTCTTTGCTTTCTCAACAGCCTTTGTAGCTTCCTCGAGTTGTTTTCTAAGGTCTTCCTTTGGCTAGTCGTGTTTACGGCACTAGGAGAGGAAGAAACAAAGCAATTGTAAAGCCTGTTAAAAACTAGTTCATGTGCTATTAAAGGTGACCTTCCCACTTCCAGTTCTATTTGTTCTTCCTCCTCTCCAAAGTGGGTCACATCTTTCAATTTAAAATCTGAGCACTCTTCAACAGTCAGGTCTCTGAGAAAAGCATTCAAAGCTAAGTCCTGAAATGTCCTGACCTTCTGAAAAGCTTAGAGCCACACTCTAAGAAAGTGACAAAGGATCACTCCATAGCAGGTTGAAATCTACCGATACGCTGGAATACACCACCACTCTAAGCAGCCTTCATACTGGATAAACAAACCGTTAAGTCACAGCAGTGCAGTAAGCAGAGGGGTAGTCTCCAAATGCAGAAAGCCCAAGATGCACATCTTCTCAAAATGATTCACACTATAGACAAACATGCCTTTGCCAACAGCTATTCTATACAAGCTACTGCCCACTGGCTCTTTCTCAATTTTTCATCACACTACATTTCAGTGGAAATTGCTAACCCTTATCTATGATGCCTGCTCACGACAGTATTTCCCGTTGTGTTTCAAGCATGGTCAGCCAGGTTAGATTAAACAAACAGGAGAGCCTCGCTAACCTGGATGACTTTGTCTGAAACGGACAGGGCTGCATTTACAGGAGTAGCTCAGTCTGAGAGTGTGGCTTCACGCTGAACTTACTTTGGTGTAAATGCAGGTTACCACAGAAGACAACCTTTACGACGCTACTGTGGACAGTCAGTCTCTACTAGCTCATTGGTAGGAAACACTATTGTCCCTGGCTTGCTGCTAGATATTTATTAGGGAAAATTTGCAGATCCTCAGGTTCTTCATCAACATGATCTTCTCTAATTTTTTTTTTTTTTTCTGTAGCTTGATCCTTCAAGTGATAAAACCTCGCAGCCAGTTCTTGAGCGTCATGCTCAGCTCTGCTAACTCCTCCTCCTCAAGGACGGCAGCTGAGGTTTTGGCTTTGTACTAGTGCCTGCCTTGACAACCAAAAAAAAAAAAAAAGGCACCCCATTCCTTATTAGCTGAGTAACTACAACAAAGGCAAAACCACTGCAAACCTACACAACTGATAACAGTAAACTGAAACATGTAAGTCTGTTTCACAAGGTGTAACTTAGTTATCTTTCATATCTTATTTTCCATTAGATGGGTTCAAGTCTACCAATCATGGAATCTGACTAATAACAACAAAATATGAAAAACTAATAGACAGACCTTGATAGTTACATGGTTAAATCATACAGCAGCCAAACAAAATTAACAGGAATGTACTCAACAATCAAAAAAAAAAAAAAAAAAAAGGAGCAATCTATCAAGGTCTGAGAAACAGAATCTTCAGCAAAACAAAACCAACCCTGCTGTCAGGTAAAGTAGTTAGTCATTTTGAACGGACAGTTAAAACAAAAACCTGCTATGATGTAGATTTGCATTTTCATTTGTACAAAGGACATAGGATATGCCAGGTTAATCACCCTGTTTATCTGTTTCTCTGGTAGCGGCTGTGAACCATATACTTATCTTTTTATGTCTTATACAAAGCAGCAAAATGTAGAGGGGAAAGCCCCACAGTAGAATAAAGAATTAAACCAGCAGTTCTTTATACACTCCCTTCAACACCACAAAGTTTATAAATGCCTACAAGTTTTGCTCAACAGCCAGGAGGAGAGAGGAAGCACAGCAGTGAAAGGTAGCTGCAATTTGTGAGTCATACTGGTGTTCCCAGAACGTACTAGGCTGTAGGTGCACAGATCGTTTAATCACACTAGTTGAAAACTGGCATCACATTCTTCCTGCTCCCTCTAGAAGAAACTAAAAAAACACATTTCTAGAACTCAGAATTGCATAACGTAAGCCCATGACGTTAGGTTTGCAAAGCGAGGTGATCAAAATGAAGGCCCAGACCTTAAGGACAGGCGATAAACTGGGCTTTGTATGTCATCCCACTACCTGAAAATTAGAGGAACTTGATTTTCTAGGTATCTAGTGTGTTCTGAAAACTTCACTTCAATTCTGTAGAAAATAAGTAACTTCTACCCAAAATGCTACATTTCTTGATCTCTTCTGATCAAATTTAAGATTTATACTATTTCTTACTGACATGTGGGAGCCATCCATAAAGGACAAGCAGTACAGACATTTAAATGATAAAAGCATGTTTTCTTTTTTTTCCCCAAAACTAAAATTACCATCCTTTTTTTTTTGTCCAAGATCCAAGAAGCCTACAAATTGGGAATAAATACAAGCAAAGAAAAAAAACTCCACAGATGAAATGTTAACAATTCAAAGAAATGTAGAAGGAAGAGTACAACCTTTTGTAACAGAATTTGCTGAATATTCCTGTCAAAATCCCCTACCAAATAAATTTTTTCTTATGATGGTGAAGCCAAAAGCTGAAGTCATACCTAATTCAAATTGCATGACCCTAGTGAGATGGAATTATCTCCGTTTATAGAAGGAGAGGTTTGATCCTAACAGTGTTTGCCTGAAGGTCTGGGGTAGAGAAAAGCTTGAGCTACAATGACAGAGTGTGCAGAATGACCCATATTACCTTTTGCCTAAGTACTACTTTTAGCAGGCTTTAGTAGTTTATCATCACTATACGGTAATGATGACTTTTCTCAGACACAAAGAGTTATGGTTTTTATCAATGGCTCATGCCAGATCCAAGTCCTCAAAAGAAAGCAGCCCAAAGCAGGTGCACAGAGCTGTCAGACCTTGAAATTTGTTTTGAAACCAACCACCTGTTAGTGTAATTGTGTAGCTGTTTTTCCTGGCTTATGGGATTTTAGTTCAGCTGTTGTTCTCATGCTAACGCTTATTTCCTCTAGGAATCGGTCTGTCCATTTAC
The DNA here is from genome assembly GCA_013398295.1 of Chionis minor. Lineage (NCBI taxonomy): Eukaryota > Metazoa > Chordata > Aves > Charadriiformes > Chionidae > Chionis > Chionis minor. The sequence goes on from VZSF01002835.1 coordinate 112,253, forward strand.
ACTAACCTACAAATTTCTATGTCACTATCTTCACAGTCTGATTCAATGTATACATGCAGAACGTCTGGTGGAGCACCCTTAATCAGTAACACGCTTTATTTACAAAATAGCTCATGATTGCTGTAGGAAAATGTCTGAAAAATAGTACTTAACATCCTCTGTGTCACATTTAATCATTTAGATGACTCGTCTCTGTTTCTTGTTTGTTTCAGACAGCAACAAAGAACATTTACTCCTAATGGATGATCTCAAAGATCAGATTTACTGTTGGTGCCTGAGTCACATTCTACTGATAACAGAGCACTGTTCCTGCCGCTGAAATAAAGTCTGAGTCAGGATACCCAGTAAAACCTTCTGTTTCTAAAGGTTTCTGACTTCACCAGAAGATGACTCTGGGTCAGGAAAAAATCTGCCTACATGTGAGATAAAAGTGTAAAACTTACCATCAGAAGGACAATGGCTTAAGATGCTTTTTGTAAATGAGAAATGGTGAGTAAGAAACAACAATGCACTTGCGCTTAAAGGACCAGTCAGAACTGCAGCTCCTTTATTCTCCAGATTGCTGTTTTCAGCACCCTTTGGACACAAGCCACCCCAGAAAAAGAACTGGACACTTGGGTGAGAACAATAGTTGAGCTGTTCACAAAATGCCTCCTGCAACAGCCAGTCCCAATCATCCCGCAGCTCCACACTGCCCTCCAGGGAGGGCCGTCAACAACGTTAGGACATTTCCCTCAGTTTCCCTCTGACAGGAAATAATTCCTTGGAAGTAAACACATAAAGCGAGTAAGAAAAATATAGCTGACATAAACACGAAAATATTCATAAGATATTTCATGACATAAAAACAGTAAAAGATAAATTATAAAGATTAAATATTCCATGTGTTCTTATTCATGCACAGATAACTGCTATCCAAATGCCTTTCAAGCATCATATAAAGGAAACAATAAACAATTTATGGGTAATAGTTCATAAATATATGCAGTACTGTATGTCCAATGGCCACAGATATTTCATTGTGTAAGACATGATTACTAGGTTTATGCATGATATGAAATGTGAGTTGTTTGCAGCTATTTAAAATCATTTTGGGACACAATAAACTGTTGACAAGATATATCCTACTTAAATGTATCGCCCATCCCTGACTGTAGAGCATGCTGTCTTGTGTTTATCAGAAGGAACACTTTTAAAATGCATTGAGAAACTCAATTGTTATCATTGTCTTAACTTAAAAAGACTACACCTTTGTATAGAGTTCTGTTAAAAGAAATCCTGCTGCTTATCATAAGCACGTACTTCCCCAAAGTTCCTGTTTTTTTAGAAGTTTTATTAATTGCAAATGTTGTTTACTAGAGGAAAACCATGATTGAAGCTCTAAAACAAAGAGAATAGTTGTAACTTTAATCCTTTCAATAAGCCTTTGTTTCCCATTGACTAAAAACTTCCTAAAGGAAGTAGAGCTGCGAAAATCCAGGAAGGAGTTAGATTTGCCAAATTCTGTTCCTACTTGGATTTAGATGCAAAGGCTTTGTTACTCATTCTACAAATGTTTGAGTAAAAAAAGAATGATCAATTACAAAAATGTATTTTTGCCAAGGTTGGAAATTATTAATAGACCAGCTTTCCCTGTCACAGAATGCACACTATGAACTTACATAACTTAAAAAATAAATAAAATATTCATTTTTTAGCTGCTGCTGCATTTTTTTCAGTGGCTTTTTTTCCCTCTTTTTGTTATCTAAGGGCAATGTGGATAGTGGCCTGACAATCATACAAGAACCTAGATAAGTAAATAAATATGGAAAGGAAAAATCAAATGCAACCTCTTACTTAAATTAAGCATGCCTTGCAGCATCCAGAATAAGAGAAATCTTCAAAATCCCTTCCCATGACAACAAGTAATTGCATACTGGAAAGTCTACTATTGTGGCAATAAAGCTGAATTCCCTGAAGACCTTTCAGAGACACTACCAATTTGTTTTGTATTTTTTTCCACATGCTCCATTTAACTCTGTACCATTTCATGCTCTCCAGGTTTTAACTAGCCAAACTAGCATTGTAGAGACTAGGTAAATGTATTCTCACTTATTCCATAGGTCAGAGGTCCTTTCAATTTCTTATCCTAAAATAACTTAAATGCAATTCCTATCTCCTTCCTGCCAACATGGTGTATATTTTAACTGTTCATTTCTTGATCAATAGTACGCTGGAAGACTAGAGAATATTTGAGCCACCTTTTTTATAAAGTGCAACGTAAGGATAGGTTATGGAAGGTGCTGACTACTTTCAACTTCTCATGGTTTCAGTGGAAGTGTTGTTTAGCATACTGTGGCACCCAGCTCCTAAGTAAAGTCAGCACCATACTTTAACAAAAGTGCGTCACAGGTTTGGCCAAGTTTAGCCGGACCGCTGATTTGGAAAGGCTCTGTTGTGAGTTCCAGTAGGCAAGAGCAGGCAATGAAATGCTGTGGGGAACATCATACCCAGCCTCTGTGAACTGCCAGCTCAAACTCTCCAGAAGAGAGGCTGTCTGGCCATGCTCTCTACCGTGAGCAGAAGCAAATGCCTCTGGATTCCTAATGAGACGTATTTACAACTCTGCTATGGAAACACCCATATAACATTTGTAACACAAATACACATATGACCAAATTTTGGAATAGCTTCAGTTCAGGATATTGCAGGTACTAACACCTAAGTTTGAAGGATTGCATATCATTATTCATGGTGACTTAAAACTTGTTCTAAGATTTTTCTGCGTGTTAATAGAGATATGTGGGGTACATCCACAAAATCACTAAGAACTGTTTTGATTATATCAAATTATAACAGCGGGGGAGGGGANAGAGAAGAGAAGAGAAGAGAAGAGAAGAGAAGAGAAGAGAAGAGAAGAGAAGAGAAGAGAAGAGAAGAGAAGAGAAGAGAAGAGAAGAGAAGAGAAGAGAAGAGAAGAGAAGAGAAGAGAAGAGAAGAGAAGAGAAGAGAAGAGAAGAGAAGAGAAGAGAAGAGAAGAGAAGAGAAGAGAAGAGAAGAGAAGAGAAGAGAAGAGAAGAGAAGAGAAGAGAAGAGAAGAGAAGAGAAGAGAAGAGAAGAGAAGAGAAGAGAAGAGAAGAGAAGAGAAGAGAAGAGAAGAGAAGAGAAGAGAAGAGAAGAGAAGAGAAGAGAAGAGAAGAGAAGAGAAGAGAAGAGAAGAGAAGAGAAGAGAAGAGAAGAGAAGAGAAGAGAAGAGAAGAGAAGAGAAGAGAAGAGAAGAGAAGAGAAGAGAAGAGAAGAGAAGAGAAGAGAAGAGAAGAGAAGAGAAGAGAAGAGCCCCATATTTCTGCATTCCACTTTTGATCACAACAGTTGACAACCCCCTCCCTCCCTTTAAGATGGAAAAGCCAGTTTTAATTTAAACTACAAACTGTTGACCAGGCCTCAGCTTGGCTTTGCAATTGCCTGAGGGATAAATTATTTAGCATTAGCACATGGTATGTCATGTCTTGTTACTTAAGTGGAATATGGCTTCCATCCAGCCGTACCCTCGGGGCCCCCCGATTGGCCGCGGGTGATGTCATTTCCATTTGGTAATCCTCAGCAAAGGCCCGGGGGACAACGCTGGCCGCCCCGGCAGGTCCCCCAGCCCCTCCGCCTCCCACCCGGGCCCAGCACCAGCTTCACTCCTACTTAACACTCTCAGGTTCACTGCAGGTACTGCCCCAATTACACGATTTTCAATAACGGTGCAATGAAACAGAAGGTGCAGCAGATGAGCGGCATCATCTGTGTGTAGTATTTTGTTTCCTTAACAGAAGATTTGTAATGCGTTTAGTGAGACGGAAGCGGAAAAATAAATTTTTGCTGCAGATCCAAATTAAATGGAGAATGTTGAGGGGTTTATTTAACCAAATATGAAATAATTAGTAATTCCTCCTAAAATTAATTTATTTTTCTGGTTTCAGTGTAATGTAGAATTTTGTTCAAAAAAATTGTTTCTGCACTGCAAGACAAAGGGATTCTGGACAAATTGCCTGAGAGCATGAACTCTGGAAAATGCTTCTTCTGAAAGTTTGGCAATGGAATAATTAGCTACAGTGCCCTTTAAACGGCCATATTTTGTCTTCACCTTCATTATATTAAAAGGGTTTTTCCTTCAGAACCGCCTTCAGGTTACTTGCCCCAGAGGAAACACTCATTATGCTATTCACTATTGGGAGGCTCCCAGCATAACAATAAGGGCTACAGGGTTGGTTTGTTTTGATTGAATTTTGCAGCAAAGTCAGTGAAATGCCGAGAATTGCAGAGCACTCGGTCGTGCAGATGGTACTGTCTGCTCCATGGTGAGGCACAAGATTTGCATCTGTCTGTTAGTTAACGTTCAGCAGTGGTTCTGCTCAGCCTTGTGTTCTAAGTGACATGTAACAGAAAAGACACAACTGACAGGCTGTAAGAAATCCACGTGGTTTGTTACCGTTACATTAGCGTTTAAGTACACTACACGATACCCCGCTATCAGAACTTTGTTTCTTGTGGTAAGGAGGGTATGAAAACCGACTGTGATTTGCCTTCTCTGTTACTGGATCTTAATTCTTTGCAGCAGTGTTTTGCATGAGAAGAAAGGATTTTGTGAAAGCTATGTGGTCTTATGGTGAAGTGCACAATTTCTCTGAGACAGAGGCAGAAGGGGAACTTTGCAAGGGGATTCCCACAAGAAGATAAGCTGAACCAATGCAGTACAAAGTGCTGCAAAATAAACAACTGTAGGACAGGAAACGAAGTACTCTAATCGATACCACAAGAGGGATTAGTTAGTCAAATGTGAAAATTCAAAAACTGCAATTTAAATCAGGACAGCCAACTCCTTCTTCTCACCCTACGCAAAACAAACAATCTACGGCCATAGGATTCGACAGCTGCTTGCAACCGTGATTTTTGTCATTTGAAAGCTGGCACCTGCAGCAAGCCCCGGCCTCAATACCATAGCATTGATTTAAGCACCCAGCTGGAGGGAAACACCTGGATTGACACTGGTCTGCATTCTCCCCAAATTACCAGTCCCAATTTGGGTTGTAGCTAACTAATAATAAACAGCGGGATTAGCTGGGGGACAGGAGATTGAACCGCTCTCACGGGCAAGCCAAGTTTGCCAGCGAGACAGAAGTGCGTTTTGGTTTGGCTACGCAGCAGGGCCGAGCACTCCAGACAGCCACCTCGCTGCCCAACGCGCCACCTCAGGCGCCAGACTGCGAAGCAGGCCCAGGCCCAGGCCCAGGCCCAAGCCCACCCGCTGCCCGGCCCGGCCCACCTCCGCCACGGCCGCACAGCGGTTTTCCCCTCGGCGTCAAGGGCAGGCCCGGGGGCGCTGAGCCCGGCCACGACGGCGCCGGGGAGGTGAGGAGGGGACGTGCGCGGCACAGCCCCCCCTGCGGCGGGGCGGGAAGCGACGCCGCGCTCAGCCCTCAGGCGGCGGCGGGCAGGTCGCGCCCCGCCCGGAGGTGGCGGCTCAGCTCTCGCGATGGGCCGGCGGGCGCGCTGCTCTCGCGAGAGGCGGGCGGGAGGCGGAAGCGGCGTGGCCGGGCCGTGCCGTGCCGAGCCGNGCGGCGGCCCCCGCGGGGTGGGGAGGCCGGGCCCGGGGGATGGGGGTGTTGGCCGGGCCTGAGGGCAGAGCTGCCTTTTGCCCTGCCTGCCCGCCTCCCTGCCCCCCGCTTCGCCGGGCCCGCCGAGTTGGTGGTTCACTGGAGAAAGAGCGAGCTCTGCCCCTCTCCGGTCACACGGCGGCTGCCGGGCCCCGCTGCAGCCCGACCTCCGCCGGGGCGGGTGGAGGAGGCCGAGCCGGAGCGATGGGAGGCAGCGCAGCCCCGTCCCCTCTGCCCTTTCCCCTCTGCGGTCCCCTACGGAAACAGGCGGGCGGCTGCTCCATGGCAGGCCGCTTCCGCAGCCGTGGCTCCTGCCGGCCTGGCAAGTGGTTCTGTCTTGTACCTGAAGATGACGGGTCAGTGCTGAAAAGCCAGTATTTCTTCAAGGAACAAACAAAGTGTTAATAACGAACATTGGTTCACTTTGTTATAAAATCAGTTTTGCTTGCTGTTGAAAGGCCAAAAACGCATCAGCAGTAAGGAATTATGAGTATAGGTGGCTTCCATAAAATTATACGTGCGCCACGTGTTCATCAAAAGCGGAGAAACAAAGAGCTCCCCAAATGCAGTGTTCAGAATTAACTTAGGTTCATATATTGAGTAGGATAAAATAAACCAAGCCTTTTTTATTTGGAAATGAATGGGCCTAGTTTGGAAACTAGAATTGGGATCTTTTTTGATGAAAAGGCCACATCCCCCTGTGTCTCACCTGGCAGATTGTACTAGTAATCAGTCAAGCTTGCTTTGGCTGTCATAATGCCATGCGATCTGCTGGATTTCCTAGTGCATCTGAGNGGCCCAAGCCCACCCGCTGCCCGGCCCGGCCCACCTCCGCCACGGCCGCACAGCGGTTTTCCCCTCGGCGTCAAGGGCAGGCCCGGGGGCGCTGAGCCCGGCCACGACGGCGCCGGGGAGGTGAGGAGGGGACGTGCGCGGCACAGCCCCCCCTGCGGCGGGGCGGGAAGCGACGCCGCGCTCAGCCCTCAGGCGGCGGCGGGCAGGTCGCGCCCCGCCCGGAGGTGGCGGCTCAGCTCTCGCGATGGGCCGGCGGGCGCGCTGCTCTCGCGAGAGGCGGGCGGGAGGCGGAAGCGGCGTGGCCGGGCCGTGCCGTGCCGAGCCG
>VZSF01002835.1:119295-218452 GCA_013398295.1 Chionis minor
GGGGAGGCCGGGCCCGGGGGATGGGGGTGTTGGCCGGGCCTGAGGGCAGAGCTGCCTTTTGCCCTGCCTGCCCGCCTCCCTGCCCCCCGCTTCGCCGGGCCCGCCGAGTTGGTGGTTCACTGGAGAAAGAGCGAGCTCTGCCCCTCTCCGGTCACACGGCGGCTGCCGGGCCCCGCTGCAGCCCGACCTCCGCCGGGGCGGGTGGAGGAGGCCGAGCCGGAGCGATGGGAGGCAGCGCAGCCCCGTCCCCTCTGCCCTTTCCCCTCTGCGGTCCCCTACGGAAACAGGCGGGCGGCTGCTCCATGGCAGGCCGCTTCCGCAGCCGTGGCTCCTGCCGGCCTGGCAAGTGGTTCTGTCTTGTACCTGAAGATGACGGGTCAGTGCTGAAAAGCCAGTATTTCTTCAAGGAACAAACAAAGTGTTAATAACGAACATTGGTTCACTTTGTTATAAAATCAGTTTTGCTTGCTGTTGAAAGGCCAAAAACGCATCAGCAGTAAGGAATTATGAGTATAGGTGGCTTCCATAAAATTATACGTGCGCCACGTGTTCATCAAAAGCGGAGAAACAAAGAGCTCCCCAAATGCAGTGTTCAGAATTAACTTAGGTTCATATATTGAGTAGGATAAAATAAACCAAGCCTTTTTTATTTGGAAATGAATGGGCCTAGTTTGGAAACTAGAATTGGGATCTTTTTTGATGAAAAGGCCACATCCCCCTGTGTCTCACCTGGCAGATTGTACTAGTAATCAGTCAAGCTTGCTTTGGCTGTCATAATGCCATGCGATCTGCTGGATTTCCTAGTGCATCTGAGTATGGGAAGGAAATACTTAGCAATAGACCTGTAGGGCTTTTTTTTATAGGAGTAGGCTCTACAGAGGTATTGACACTTCTTTGTAGCAAATAATGATCCTGATTCGTTTGCTGGAGTTTTTTTTCGTTAACAGGGCACAATTATCTTTTGTATCTCTGGGAGTCTAAAACACAATTTCTTGACTGTAATATCATAGCCAATTGTTTTGTATTACCTGAGTTAACTCTGTAATAATTTTGTTCATCTTTTTGTGTGCTTCTTTGATATATGTTTCTCGCCTCCATTTTAGGATTATGCTAAGGAAAGATATGGAGTGTCATCAATGATACAATCCCAAGAGAAACCAGGTCAGTTAAAAACCAAAGTTTTTTAAAAGTGGCGTGGGAGGGAAGAAAGAAGGAAAAAAAATTATACACTTGATATCTTCAATATGTGTTTGAGAAATCATTTTCCAAGCCTTTTCATTCAAAGCCTGCTGACATTCTTTCCCTTTATTTGAATACACTTGGCATTTGTAAGGCTACATTTGGAGCGTTGTGTCCAGTTTTAGACTCTCCAGTGCAAGGAGGATGTTAACGTTGTACAGCCAGTTCAATGGAGAGCTACCAAATTGCTCAGGGGACTGGAGCACGGAATCTCTGAGGATAGGCCAAGGGAGCTGGGCTTGTTCAGCCTGCAAAAGAGGAAGTTGTGGGGCAATCTTATTACTGTTTAAAGCTACTTAATGGGGGAGGGGGGGTGTAGAGAAGATAAAGCCAGACTCTTGGAAGTGTGTGGTAATTGGACAGGAGGTCATGGGCACAAGTTGGAACACAGGAAATTCTGATTAATTAGAAATAAGGAAATAAGATCCTGAGCATGGTTGGATATTGGAGCTGGGTCCAGAGAGGTTATGGAATCTCAGTCTTTGCCCTTACCTGGACCATGCCCTGCGCAGCTTGTCAGTTTTTGTCTCTGTCCATCACTGCAGGGTTGAGGTTTTTTGGATTAAATTATTATTTATAATGTACTGAGTCCTGAGATGTCAGTTTTTTTCTTTGTTTGTAATAAATTCTGCTATGGCTTGCTGCAACAGGTCTGTCTGGGTAGGATATCTGTCTGCTTTTGCAGCCTTCAGTACTCCTGCATACGAGCACAAAATCCATTAATATTGTGTATTAATATTTATGGGTTTTATCGTTATTCACACCACTGTGAAGTCAGGAAATGCACATTTTCTCCTGACTGGGAATTGAGATTCAGAAAGACTTGTCAGCTAGAGAACAATCTCCCAGACCAACATCCCAAGAAATACTAATCTTCATATTAGTCAGTGCATGAAACAGGAACGAGGGAAGGTAATAGATGGGTTTCTTGTAACTTCTTCATGGTGAAATGTGAAAAAGGAACACCATCTGTGATTAGGTGATTTTTTTCTCCTGTGAATGGTTGTTTTGGTTGACCTCCCTTACAAAGGGAAAAGCAGAATGTTGTGAAAAGGAAGCGCCACAAAAGCAATCATAGGTTGAAACCAACTTAAGAACATTATGTCAAGAATGTAACGGGACGAGAAAATCACTAGAGACTATATTAACAGTCATTATTGAATAAAATAGGTCCTAGCTGCCAAAGAAAGGGAACTAAAGTTGAAATCGCATTGTAAGCTAGCCCAACTGCTGGCTGCTGTGGTCTCCCTCCTCCTGATGCTGGGTCTTCTGCTGATCCATTTCAGCATGCTAATAATAACAACTTGTTTAGCCAGCTTAGCAAAGTGAAAGAGGTTGGCTAGGGGTATGATGACTACTGGAAGGGGCAGGAACACAGCCATCCGTAGTTATGTGTAACCACAATCCATAAATTGGTCTGCAGTCATAGAATCAGAATCGTTTAGGTTGGAAGAGACCTTTAAGATCATCAAGTCCAACCGTCAATGTAGCACTGCCAAGTTACCACCAAACCATGTCCCTCAGCACCACATCTACTTGTCTTTTAAATACCTCCAGGGGTGACGATTCCACCTCTTCCCTGGGCAGCCTGTTCCAATGCTTTACAACCCTTTTGGTGAACGTTTTTTTCCTAATATCCAACCTAAACCTCCCCTGGAACAACTCGAGGCCGTTTCCTCTTGTCCTCTTGCTTGTTACTTGGGAGAAGAGACTGACCCCCACCTCTCTCCAGCCTCCTCTCAGGTAGTTGTAGAGAGCAATGAGGTCTCCCCTCAACCTCCTTTTCTCCAGGCTGAACAACTCCAGTTCCCTCAACTGCTCCTCGTAAGATTTGTTCTCCAGACCCTTCACCATCTTCATTGCTCTCCTTTGGACATATTCCAGTCCAATGTCTTTCTTGTTGTGAGGGGTCCAAAACTGAACACGGTATTTGAGGTGCAGCCTCACCAGTGCCAGGTACAGGGAGATGGTCACTTCCCTAGTCTTCCTGACCACGCTATTTCTGATGCAAGCCAGGATGTAACAGTATTTCTGATATAAGCCAGGATAAGAAGCAGTCACAACCCAAAAAGTATAATATTAGGAAAAATGTAACTTCTCCAAGTTAGCATCTGACTGGTTAACCTGCACTGCTGACTGTAGGCTGAAAGATTGCCCTGTTGGATTTCCTCTTCCTGCGCTCTTCTGTGATGGCGTTTGGCTCACTAGAGTTTCTACAAGCTGAGTTCCCTTTGCCAGCAAACAACTGTGTGAGACCCAAGCTGGCAGACTGAGATGGTGGATCAAATCCTACTCTCATGGAGAAAGTCTGCCCTGCCAGCTGTCTCGTATTCAAAAGGAACACTCAAAAATACTGTGGAGAAAAATGGCGAAAGCCGCAAGAAATCTCATGAAAAAGGCTGAGTGCTGTATTTAGATCTATGGACCCTCAATCCTCATTTAAAAAAAGTCTTAGCCAGTGTATGGACAAGATTGAATAGGTTTTCCACTGGGTTTAAAATACAACCTACAACACCCCTGCTGTTCCAGTTTTTAGAAGATGATTATCCAGAATGCCAAAATTAAGTAACAACAGAAAAAAAGCCTATAATAAAAAAGTTCAAGATCAGCCTAGTCCCTTCCTTGAGACTAACGTCATCTTATTTAAAGATGCAGTAGTTCCTGCCAGGGAGAGCTCTTATCAAAGGACTCATGGGAGAGTGAAGTCATCACTCGGCATGTATACGTGCTTTCCCCAAAAGTATTCTGCTTGCATGGAGCGTCTTGGAGGAACTACTGCATGGGGCAGGGGGTGGCAGGGAAGCACAAATCCGGGTGTTCCCATCTGTCTGTACTGCATTAATTTTGTTTGTTTCTGAAGTCTGTGTGGGTACATGCCATTTCTAAGTCAGACTAATGAATTGTGGTGTGACATGTGCAGATCCACATACTGCCTGGTAACTGGAACCAACAGACAACACAGACAGCAGAGGCGTGGGTAGGTGCTCAGCTGGGTGTCTGCAGCACTGTTGCTTTTGAAAGTTGCTCTAGTAGCTGCGCTGTCCTGAGGACACTGGCTAGACATGGGAAGTTAAAAAGCTTAGAATGATCAGAGCAAATTACTCTCCCTTTCCAAGGGATAGGCTGATTGTCCTTTTGCCATACTCATAGATTCGTTTCCTATGCAGGCAAATTAAACAAACCTCTTTTCACACGTTCACAAGGTTGTTGCATGGATGCTCCTCCCTGCTCTGCTGATCTCACACACACACTGGTGCCTTCATTCTTGGCCCACTTCAGTCTTTCTTCTGCTAATGCTGGCTGCCCTGGCTATCTGATGTTCTCACTTCCTGTTACATCATGTCTTCTAGTCCTTCCTGCCCGCTTGAGGCTATGAGTGCTAGTAAAATTCCATTCGCCTTTCCCTTTTTCTCCCTTCAGCCCCATTACTTTCGTCTCCCCTCCCTGGAAGCTGCTTTCATCTTATGCTGCTTTTGGCTTTCAGGTTTCTTTATTAAACTTATCTTCTCTTTTTCAAATTTGTCGAACATTGTAAAGATGCTGGCACTTCACAGAGGCAGCAGAAATACGGATCATACTTTAAAAATTCCATGAGGCAAGATAAATGAACTTAGTAAACAGGCTGATGCGGCAGGCAGGGAATGAGGGTCTGGGGGTGGAAAAGTGATTTTGTCTTCTATAACCCACACAGCTTTTGAGGTTTTTGTCCTCCTCCCATGCTGAGAAGAAGTTAGAGTTCTGAGAGAAAGATAAGGATATTTAGTATGTTGAAAAGAAGAAACTGTGCTGTACATGAAGGAAACAAAAAAATATAGTTTCCCCTTAAACATGATTCAAAATTGCAATGAAGGTGAGATACCATGAATATTGAATTGGGGCTGGAAGTGTAATTTCAGACGTATGCAGTGTTTTGTTTGAACTTTGTTTAAAATCTTTTTTCCCTTCACTGCAACTGTAGCATGGTTTAAAACATCTTTCATTTTTGTGTTATTTAATTGTCTGTAAGTGTTTGTGTGGCAAGAAGACAGAAAGTGTCGATGTAGCTTGCATTTGTGAAAGATTAAGTAGGTGGTAGTCTGAGGAATATGGTAGGGGGACCTTAAAGGTGAGAGCAAGAAGCTTCGTTTTTATCATGGAAAAGATGGAAAAGAACTGAAAGGAGTTCCAGGTGAAATGATAAGAGAGCACAGGGAGAAGATTTGAGCTGCAATATGTTGGTTGGACAAGAGAAAATGAGTGACAAAGACGAACGTTTGCTTATATTAACACATGCAGACATTGTTAAGAACTACTGGCATTTTAGAAATGAGAGGAAAACAAGACTGGATTTCGGAAGTGTTGAAGGAGGGAAACAAAGTGACATAGCAGTTGCTACCTCTAGCTCTTTTCAGTGGAGCACATGGACAGGACCAGAGGCAATAGGCAGAAACAGAAGCAGAGAAGGTTCCCTCTGAACATCAGAAAACTTTTTTTACTCTGGGAGTGACCAAGCACTGGCACAGGTAGCCTAGAGGGGCTGTAGAGTCTCCCTCTGTGGAGATACTAATAAACTGTCAGAACGCAATCTGGGACAAGTGGCTGGCTCTAGGTGGCCCTGCTTGAGCAGGGGCTTGGACCAGATGACCTCCAGAGGTCTCTTCCAACCTCAGCCGTTCTGTGATTCTGTGGTCTGCTGTTGGAAAAAATGACTTTATGATGTCCCTTTTTGGGATATCACTTTATTACCCTTTTTATGAAAGGTGAAATAGTCTTCAATAATTCATACCATACAAAAAATTTTTTGTTAAAGGTGTCTTGTTTAGTCTTGATGAAACAGGAACCGTTATGTATCCAAAAGACTTTTAAAAATATTTATCTAATGCAGATGGTTCCTGAAACACTAAGGATCCATAAAAAGTGTAACACCTCATTCTGTCTTTATGCTTATGCCTGGAAAATGTTTTAAGTTTCTAACAATACAGTTTTAAGTTGACTGAGGTAATTTTAACTGTCTGAATATCAAACTTGTAGAAATACTAAGGCTTATGGGTTGTGTGCTGGTTGCATGTTTCTTATAGCACTATACTGATAGTTTGAACATCAGAAGTTACTAACAAGTGATAACATCTTTATTCCTCTTTCTCCCTTCCCCAGTGCACATGCGCACACACACATATTATTAATATACTCAAGTCAATTTCCTATCATGTTTCTTTGTGCACTTTCACTCTGTTCTGATTTTGACATGTCTGTGAAGAAAAAAACTGGATTGCCCTGAGCATAAGCTAATAAACATTTTCAACCCCCTAAAATTGCCAATGTCGAATGATAGGCTTGCAGGGCAAGCTGTGACTTGTATTCAGAGACAGAGGGAAGGAGTCCAGAATGGCAGATGGTAACCTGGGGTAGCCAAACTTTGGAAAAGTTCTGGCGGGGAAAAGTCTAGAGTGGAAGTGTCTTAGTGAATTTCATGTTATTTTGAAACAAGGGAGAAGTCTGTGATGAAAGGCAGAGAGAGTGGATTTGCTTGTGTTATATATCATAGAATCGTAGAATCGAATCATAGAATATCTCAAGTTGGAAGAGACTCATAAAGATCAGTATCTCCCTTGAAGACTTTTTTTGTCTAATAAGCAGTGTTTTTAACCACATACAAACTGTAAATGAGTAAGTGTAGCTGTTAGAACTGTAGAGGTTCTATGCAGTGCTATGTATATCCTCTAACTGATTTGTAGATACTGTAAGTGTTTGAGACCATGCAAATATGTATTTGGCCAAAAATCTACAGAAAAATACAATTAAACAAGTACATTTCAAGGAATAGTGGCACGCAGCCAGCATATTGGAAGTTTGTCATGGTTGTATACGATTTTTAAACTCCTGATTTATTTAAAAATACTTTCCATGCTATTTTTTTTCTTCCTTTACTATCCAAAATCCATCCTTTCTAAACCATGCATTCCTATTATTACTTGGCTTTCTTGGGCACACAGAATTTGAAGGCTTCTTTCTAATGAATCCTGGCTTCTACAATAATAGTCATGCTTGATCAGGTTGTCAAAGAGATTCTCTCTTAAAATAAGTTTTACTGGATTCACACAGTAATACTCTTGTTGCTCCAAAATGCTAGTGTTTTTATCAAATATTTTCATTTCTAATGCACATGTATTTGTTGTTTCTTTCTCTTCTTTATTTTGCATAATAATTATTTTACGGTGATATTTGCCCTAGTTAAGTAAATACGGAGAACAGTCATGTCACCTCTGGGCCTTTGTTTTGCTGTGTTCAACATACCAACTTTGCCATCGCACAGCTGGGGCAGGACAGACATCCCTTAGGTAACAGAAATTCAGACTAATAAGTGCAGGTAGTATAGTGCAGCACAATGAAGTCCTATCAAAAATAGTGTAGTCATGCTGGGTTATGCCATCTGTGAAGTACAGTAAGTCTTGCTTTTGTTTTTGTGCAATTTGACCCTGCTATATAAGTCAAACAATAAGCTTGAACCAATTTAAAACTACTGGATCAAGTACAATTCACTGAGAAAGGGAATGGGATCTTGTGTGTTTTCAGTACATCTATTATGTTGTAGGTACAAAAAATAATGTTTTCAATTTATTATAAATTTTAGCAATGACAGAAAATGTATTTGGAGTTGAAAGTGAAAAATGTTTTGCTTCAAAAAAACCCAAAACGTTTTTAAATGTGTTTTTTTTCCTGTAATTCAGATAGAGTTTTGATTCGAATAAAAGACTTGACAGTGGAGAAGGCTGATGAAGTGGTTTGGGTTCGTGGCAGAATTCATACAAGCAGAGCTAAAGGTGAGATGCCTTCAGGGTTTGTATTTTTATTTCCTCGGATTGTTAGTATGAGCTGAATGTTTATTTTAACTTCGTGACCTGTTAGTTACCGCTTGCATACAAAAAAACTTTGCCACCTGATTCCTGAGTGTTCACTTAGCGTTCACTTTGACTGGTTATTTTCTGTTTTTTCTACCTCTCTTTTCCCAAGAGGGGAAAAAGAAATTTTGTTTTCATCTGCGTGGGAATCGGTTATTACTATTACATTGTCATAAAACTGAATTTTGGTTTTATCGTATTACTAAATAACGTGTGGACAACTGTAGATAATAGGAATTTTTAAATATTATAATCAATCTCCTTTGGGTGTTAACGGTTGTGAGATACAACAGTTGCAAACTTCTACTCTAAAATATACTTTTATTATAAATGTATCAGTTGTTAGACAGGCCATATTTATTCTACTGCCTGTGAATATTTTCACTATACATTTTCTTTCAGGAAACAAAAATCTGTGGTAAAATTTCAAAATTAAAAGTTACCAGTATCTGATTATATCAGTTTGAACTTAAAATAAGAACCATCATCTTTCTTTAACAAGACAAAGGGAAAATCCTTTTATAGGTTCTCAGTAGTGTGGGCTGTCATACTTGGCTGTCTGACAGCCATATTTCTTCCCTGGAATCAGAAGTTCTCTCTGGAGATCCGTTTGCCATATGCAAACTTAAATAGGCTTTGGCCTTTTCAATTGACATCAGATGAGGACAACTGTTGTACTGGTTTCTGTTGCATTTGGCAGCTCTGTAGTGAGATAGAAATACTTTATCTTCCCAAGAGTTAAAAGAAAAGAGCATAAAGAAATTATCTTCACAAATTATATTTAACCGTAGTCTTAGTATTGGGAATAATGCAAATTAGGGGCGAGAATCCAGTACAGAATATTGTCATAGATACCAGATTAATTTCTCTTTTTGAGGCTTCATTTTCTCAAAAAAATGTTCCTCTTAATGAGTGTACTGCAGTCAGTGAAAATAAGGGACTGCATGGAAATATATACACATAATATACATTTTAATTTGTATTAGAATCTTTAAATTTAGGGAGTCCTCTGATTTCCTCAGTACTTCTGTAGTGTCTTACATGGAAGTCTGTCTTTGCTATATATAGAAATTGTCAACCCCAAAAGCTGTGAAAGCCTTGGTCATCACAATTTGAAGTTATTCAGGCAAGAGACACTCTTATCTAATTTAAATGTTACTATCAGTATACAAATAAGGGTATCCGTGTGGCATTTTCTTTTGCAGTTTTAGGAAGAGTTCAGACTATTAACAGAATTTAGTATATTAAGGACAGGTGTCTATGCAGACCTTAAAAACAACATAAAGTTCAATGGTTGTTTATTACTGTCTCTGTGTTGCATTTATGTACGATACCTTGCATGATATATGCATTTACTTCAATCGGAGTAACATATATGTAACGTGGCAATATTAACTTGCAAGAAGCTGTTTGTTATCCTTCACCTTTGACCTCAGGAAAGACTATTGTTTTTCATGAAATAACAGTGCTTATTTTCAAAACTCTTTAACACAACCTGAAGAAGGAAAGCAAAAGAAGTTGATTGTGGGCATAAAATGTTCTCAGTTTGTTGATTGTGCTTCGTGTTCACTCTTGGTCTGACAACACAGAACAATTCTGACATTCAGGGAATGCTGCTAGGGAATGCCGTATGCTTGTTTACTTAAGCTTTCGGGGAAAGAATCTTACAAGAAAAGCAAATATTTCAGACTAAAAAGTAATATTAGCCTTTCCCACACACATCGTGGCGCTATTCCTACCATTATGGAAAGGAAAGTCTTGCAGGAAACAGGAAAATCTTACGCAAAAGTAGCTTTAGTTTTTCTCAGAAGTGCAAATTTGACTTCTAAATAACCAACATATCCTTTATTTAACCCTGTCTAGTTCTGACTAACAAACCAAAAAAAAAAAAAAGAACGTGAACAACTGCAGAATCCAGCTGCCTCATATAGCAAGCCACTCATGAAGTCTGATGGAAATTAACTGAGGGATGTGTAAAGAATGGGGTGTCGGGAATTTCTGTGGGTTTTGCTAAAATTAAAGTGCTTGGGGCCCTGTGGTTTTTATCATAGATTGAATAAATGTTATTTCTGGCCTTATTTTAAAGCCAGCCTAAACTACTGATCATGTTTGTCATTGAAAAGCAGGCAGCTGGGAGTTGCACAGTATGTTAGACCTGAACTTGGTTTTGGTTTATGAATGCAAACGTTTATAAAACATCAAAATAGTATGTCTGAAAATAAGAGTACCACAAAGAGCAATTTAAATACTGGACCAAATTTTATAATAAACCATAAAAAGTTTTTTCTTTGCTGGCAGTTGTCTGTAACTAGCAATGTATTAATTTATATGACCAAACATTTTTTACTTGTTATACAAATTCCTTCCTTACATTCTTTTCTCTGATAAAGTCTTTGTCATTTGGTACTTACATCTGAGAAAAGGAATGGATTCCTGTTTGGTTGTATGTGTTCCCTTCTGATGGGATTCTCTGTGTGTGTCTTCTCTTAGTTGTTCAGTGACTAAAAGTTCCTTGCGTTAGACCGAGTCAGACCTTTTTAACCAAATTTCTTTTGAAACTTTTCATCTTCTTAGGCATTCTTGTGGGACATAGTATTGGTTCGTTTTATAGACACTTAGAGTAATTTACTGTTCAATGTGAGTAAAGTTGGTCTTATACTTTTCACTTAAATACCATGTCAATATTTAGAAACGCACGGAGAACATGCCATAATCCCAATTTTTTTCTCACTCTGATGCTTCTTTTTTTCTGTCCCCTGATCTGGAAAGGCATCTAATCATGAACTAGATTTGATTATGGCTTGTCTTTTTGATACTTGTTTTTGTACGCCTTCAGCTCTTTTGGGAAAAGTTCTGTTTCCTCCAACAATCTTTATAACTGTGGTATTTTGACTATTCCTATCAGTGAGGTTTGTTTGATCACTTATCTTCTGTGTGATTAGAAATGGTTATATTCTACAAAACATCCTCTTTCCTCATGAAAACAACTACTGTTACTCAATGACAAAAAGATTTGAGTCCTTTTATAATGCAGATACTGATCACACTTCAAGTGTTTGGGACGAAGTACAACTACCAAACTTTTGCTTCTGATTAGTATGATAGCAGGTCCCTCCATGTATTTCACTATCTTCTCCTTAAATATACAGTAGTTGAGTGACATTGTAGCTGTCCTCAGCTGTGTATTTTTTGTGTGAATACCTAATACATCATCGCTGAAACTTCAATCCTATTTTGCTAAATTATTTGTGACTGAAATTATGGAGACAAATACTATTTTCTAGGTGTCATGGTCAGCGAAGCAAAACAAGGAATTCATTCACTGCTTCCCATCGGCAGGCAGGTGCTCAGCCATCCCTAGGAAAGCAGGGCTCCATCACTCGTAACAGTTACTTGGGAAGACAAAAGCTGTAACTCTGAACATCTGCCCCTTCCTTCTTCTCCCAGGTTTATATATGGAGCGTGACATCATATGGTCTGTCATATCCCTTTGGTGAGCTGGGGTCACCTGTCCCAGCTGTGTCCCCTTCCAGCTTCTTGTGCCCTCCCAGCCTACGCGCTGGTGGGGTGGGGTGAGGAGCAGAAAAGGCCTTGACTCTGGGTAATCGCTGCTCAGCAATAACAAAAACATCCCCGTGTTACCCACACAGTTTTCAGCACAGATCCAAAACAGAGCCCCATACTAGCTACTATGAAGGAGATTCTACCCCAGCCAAAACCAGCATGCTAGGAAATACTGTATCAAACTACTTTCTAAGTAAGAAATATTGAGATGTCAAAGATGTGAGGTACGCCTAGCTTCTCCAAAGAAACTTAGCATATTGTGTCCTACGGAAAAACTGTGCTTGGTTTGTTGACTTGCTGGATCTGAAACACAGGTGTGTATACCACTGAAGGCTCCATTTAATTTCTGAAGCCTGTACTTTTCTAATTTAAATTTGTGGCTTAATTTTTGCCTGCAAGAAATATGTACATCCATACCATATTAGCTTCTTTACTTAGATATTGCAGCCTCTGGAATACAGAAATAGTTGTACTCTGTTTTCTGAAAATACAGAATTAATTTTGTTGCATTTCTGAAATCAGAGTCATAGGACAAGGTTAGTTATTTCCAATAATTGTAATGTTAATTTTTAATAATGTTTTGTACTAGCTTTATGTGTTTGCTTTTATTTCCATCAGACTGTGTGTCAAATGTTCTGCATTTATCCTCTGATACTGTTTAAATTATCTGCAGCTATGTGTCAGGAATGGTAATCTACATAATTACAAATGAAAACTGCAACAGGCTTTTTAGTGTCAGTGTTCAAGTGACATATGTGTTGATTTTAATGTTTTATTGTCTAAGTCAACAATAACTGGGAAATAGCTATAACAAAGCTTCTGGCTTCTTCCTATTCTCACCATTTTAATGGAAATGTTATAATGTTATGAGTCAGAATTTGGAATTAAAATGATATTGATGCATTTTATCAGATACTGGTAAAACAATGAAGTGTTTGTTAATTTCTCTCTTTGAGGAAGAAGCATTTAAAATCACTGTATTTCCTTAAATCTAAATTAAGGAGTAAATGATTATTAGAGATGTGAGGAGAAATATGAAGTGATTGTAACTGTCAGCTAAACAGTTTAGAGAGCTTTGTTGACTTGGAAATACTCATTTTAAAAGTCAACATAGTGCATTATGTTCTTTGTAAATTTTTATTAACTCCTATTAACTTCTTTTTCCCTAAGCTGTTCATGAATAAATTGCTCTTATAGGATTTTTAACTTGGGTCTTCTACGTTCTTGTCATTCACCGGCATCAATACTCCTTTTGTTCCTCTTCATTCTGAATGCGTGGTGTATTATAGAATGAACATTGTTGGTTTAGTCCCTGTAGTGCAAAATCAAGCCTGTTTCTCTCAGAGCAGCTTTGTGAAGTGAACTCTACAGCTTTAATCTGAGAAGATGAGAAAAAACTTCTCTTAAAATAATGTAGACTTGAAGTAGTTGTGAACAAAGCAACAAGGAGAAGCATGATTTTCTTCTTGCAGTTGAAGAATAATAGATACTTTAAAACTTATGATTGCTAGTTTCTGTTTTGTCTGGATATTATTTATCTTGGAAAGCTATTGTTATTTTTAGAACAGTCCATTCACATGTTTATAGGTGTAAGGCAGAATTATTTCATTTATCTCAATGTTTGGGGGGGTGTGTGTGTATACATGCAGAGCTGACTGGTTTGATGTAGATATTTGGGGGGGGCAGCAAGGGAGAGAGAGACACACATCCCATCTCCCCCCCCCGCCTTAAATCTCAGCTTAATATTAAAGTAGTAAAGCATTTTTTCCTCATTCACAAAGACCTCGAGTAACTTGTCCTTAATACACCTGCGTTGTTTTCCTTTGTATTCAGGGAAGCAGTGTTTCTTAGTCCTGCGTCAGCAGCAGTTTAATATCCAGGCTCTTGTGGCTGTGGGACAGCATGCAAGCAAGCAGATGGTAAAGTTTGCTGCCAAGTAAGTAAGCAATTATATCCTGTTGTCAGAGTAAACAATGGTGGGAACCAGGGCTCCCAGGGGTTGGGACCATTTTCACACATTAACATCAATGCTTCGTTTGTTTTAAAATGTAGTTATTTAAATTGTCAGCTCACTATTGCGTTGAATACATTACACTGACAAAAGATAAAATAGAGAACAGGCTTGAAATTCATTCTGAACTGCTGAAGTAGCATTCTCTCGCCGTAGACAACCTACATTTACTTTCAAGCTGGCTAACAAAAAGTCTGGCAAGCTGAGCTTAGTGGGACACTACATTTTGTGTGTGGTGTTTGTGTGTGTCTGTACATGTTCAGTGGGTTTATTCTACAAGATGTGCACTGTAATAATACGTTTTATATCGTTTTTATATATATATAGAACTGATGTGAAGAAGTTCCATATTGTAAGTGGCATACTGAGTTGAAGAAATTAAGAGTAGCTTCTATGCACTGAATTAGTCTTATTTACACCTTATTTTTGGCACTAGAGTGTTTAATGGGGGATTTAAGTTAATTTTAAAAATATTTTGGGGGGTAATAGTTAGACTTGCCAGTTAAACAGGTGTTCTTTGCAGCAATTTAAATTCAGTTATTTGATTTGTTTCATTCTAAAAGATAAAAAATTGCCTTCCCCTGCTACTTGCCTCAAGACTGTGCTTTCAGGTTGTCCAGTACTAAATATGCTTGCATGACAAAGATGTTTTCATAGTAGAGCTTTTAATCACGTATACCTACTTGTTCACAAATAGAAATGCGGATCAATTCGGTGCAATAATGTTTAACATGTGGCAATTGAGTTGCTTCTGTGTAGTTCTTGGCACTACTCTCATTGCCTGGGAAGGGAGCCCCCACTAATCAGCTGCAAAAGCGCTACAGCCTTCCACCTTCAATATGCCAGGGAGAGGAGGGATTCATTATAGTACAGACTTCCAGAAGCCAAGTTAAGAAGGTTAGGATAATGCTTCTGCTGAGGAGGTTCAAGGCAACGGGAAAACAGAACCAGCAGTGTTTGGTGTTTGGCGGTGCTTAGTGCTGGCAGTGCCAGCGTGAAGCATGCTGTTTACAGGTGTTTATGAGCCAAAGCGGAGTGTTCTGTTTCTTCATGAAATAGTTTGTTCTCTCCAGCGCTTAGAATCTTTCAAAAGAATTAAGTGTATAATCTACTCATTCCCCAATTCATCTCCCTCTAACTTACCAGCAGTCTGCCTGTACTCTCCCGATGAACTTGCACGACAGAACAGTGAAACAACTCTTAGAGTTGTGATGCTCACTCTCCCCAGTTCCCTCCAGCATCTCGCTTTTCCAGTTTTCTTCATGGTTCTTTCCTCCACAAATTAATTTCCTACATTTCATGAGTGGCAGAGCTCAGTTTTTAGGTGCTCACGAGAGGGAAGTTGGTCCTTACTCTTTTCTTCTATCTGCTGACTGCCACTTGTAAGCCTTATGTGACTTTTTTAAGATTTTATTCCTTATTCTTTTTTTACTTGGTTAGTTTTCTGTCAGGTTAGTGGTTTAAACTAGGTCATGAAGGTCCAGAGCTAATAAGGAGTGGTAAATGGTGGAAAAGGGCACCTGGAAAGAATAGAGGCCAAAGCTCCTTTCTCTTCTGTCAGCAGTGAGCTGCTAAATCAGATGGAGCCTCATCCTTAGATTCTTTCCAACTCCCTGTCATCTCCCCACTTTCCTTCATGTGACAGACCTGATTTCCTCCGAGTAGCCAGCTTCATGATGTTTGTACTGTGTTTTGACTTTTCATCCTTGTACTCCTTTTACTCACTTTTATTTTTTATCACTCTCTTTTTACATCCTTTTACTCACTTTTCACTCCTTTTAGTGATAGCATTTTCTAGATAAATGCTGATCCTTCAGCTTCTGTAATTTATGTAGCATGCCTGTTTTACTCATTATTTGTGCTTCTGAAACGCCCACATGCTTATCGTCATGTGCTTTGAATGACACAACTTTCTCTGCTACAGCCTTCTGGGTCTTCTTTTGGGGGTGTGCTGTTTGCTTTTGGTTTTTTTAACACCATTAGTGCAATGATCTTCTTGAGACGCCTTCCCACCGACAAGCCTATTTTATTAATATCCCGCCATGCTCTCACTCCAATGTTTTACGTTCTACAATTTTGTCTGATGTTGCCATTGCAGCTGCCTCTTGTCTTCAGAGGCTGCTGCTGTTCCTTTACTTCTAAGTGCTCTTGTGGTCACCGTGTCGGTAACGCCTGAAGCACAGCAGCAGTACGTGCCTCGTCTGCAGTCACTTCCCTGCTAGTTTTCACCTGCTGTGGAATGATGCCATTATTACTAGCAGATGAGGCTGGTCTTAGATGTCTAAAAATAACTGTACTGTTGCTCTGCCTTTGTCAGTATCTTTTTTCATCGTGTCTTGTTTCCTGCACATTAAATGAGGGAGTACACATTTAGTGAAGAAAGCGTTTAACATAAATACCTTACATTTTAATTACATTTTTAAACTAAACTTTTTCACTGGTACTACATAAACATTATTTTTAATGTGCTACTTTCTCATATTTTGATACTGGGTCGAAAGCTTTCTTTAAAATAGTTTGTGAAATTCTGGATCTTGATTTTTTTTTAATGACAGCTGATTAAATCAAGAGCAATTTTTGTACAATTTTTCATAAATAATAAACAAACCAGTTCCTCTTTTAGATATTGGCACATGGAAACCAAGAACTTTCATAACCTTCTGTGGTCTAGCAACATTCATATACTAATTATCTCCATTGTCGTAAGAATATGAGTTCTTTTTAGTGAACCAATCTTATGTTTATTTTTAAGATACTTAATACTGGTTTAACTCAGTTTTACAAAGATTTTTCTGTGAGTTTAACTATGATAAATTTCTAGTTGAACTTTCAAAACATGTATAGCCACAACATAGAGCCAGTTGAGACACTGGATTGGCAGCTGTGGAGTTCTTATGTCTTTCATCAGAAAAAAAAAATCAGCCTAGTCCCGTATAAGAGGAAGAGTTAATTGTCTCTTTCAGCCAGCAGAGGTGCCAAGTGGTGCAATTAGTAATTTATCAACCTGCTTTTTTTCCATAAAGTATTTGGTATGGTCGGGTTTGGTTTTCTTTTTCTCTTTTTTTTTTTAAATATCAGCATTGAGCCTTGCCCCCCTCTTCCCCACTACCATAGCCACATGATATGACATAACAGTTGGGAGAGGTAGTTAACAGATTCTAATTTAGCTGCCCAAACAATGTGCCCTCGCTTGGGAAGTAACTCTATGGCTCTTTATGGTGGGCTAGAGAATGAAAATCCAGAAAAGAGATTTAAAAAAAAAATTAAAATCTGTATGAAAATACTTCACGATGTAGAAAAATATACATAAGCTCATCAGCTAGATAAATTGGTGATACCAGGAAAACTGCTGGATATTGCAGAAATATTTTCTTTATCCATTTCTGTGTAATTTTATATCAGTGATCTGGAAGAAAATGTCAAATCGTAGGTGTTAAAGTTTACTGGTGACACAGAAACTGGAATAGTAAACTAGGGGCTAGGAGTATATAGTAACCAGAGTTTATTTACAATAATCACTCTGATGCTCCTCAGTGTGAATTTGTACCTTTGTGATCATTAGTTCAGATTTTGTGTATGTTCATGATTAGTATGTAGGAAAGTAAGTGATGAGAAATGTGAGATCCTGATAGATAGATAAATAGATAGATAGATAGATAACAGATTTAACAAGACTCCATGCAGTTCTCTTACCTACTATGCTAAGAGATCTCTTGAGTTTTGAAAAAAAAAAAAGGAATAAAATGCCATTAACGTAATACATGCCAGTCATTAGACCATTCCTGGAATATTTTGTGGACTTTTGTTGTCTTTGTGTCTGAGTATATGTCAAATTGGAAAAGGTTGAATGTGAAGCTGCAAGATGAAAGGATATGTGGTCAGGCAAATCTGCCTTCCTGTAAGACCAAAGAAAACTCTCTATTATATCTAAGAGAAATTAGTAAGTAATTTAAATTGCAATCTGATGGTATCTATGCAAGAAGATTTTCTGCCAATAGAGGGTTCTTTACTTTGCAGATACAAAGGTAAGACGAGGTGCGATGAACAGATGGTGAGGCTAGGTAAATGCGGAAGGGAAATCAAGTGGAATTTCTTTCAGTGAAAATGATTAAAAATGTGTAGCTGATTTCATGACATAAAATCTTTAAAAGAAAATATCCAGGTTCATCCAGAAGTTAGAATGTTGGTATAAGAAACAGATTGTTATATTTTTAGAATTAAGAGAGTAAGAGTAGATGTTTATTCGGCCTTCATGTATACAATGTCAGTTAACTCCCCTTTCAGAGGGCTTAATGGATACTTACTGTATTTGTGCAGACAGTATTATGGTTGCTTTTATTGAGTTGAGTATAAAATGTTCATACCTTCAACTATTTACAAAGTAAACTCATTTTTTTGAAGTAGGCTATTGCCTTCAGCTTTCACCGACATTCAGATAAAGGATCATTGATTATTAAGTTTTATGACTATTGTTTAATATTGTTAGTTTTAATAATGTATTAATATAATAATATAGTACTTTGCGTACAGAAAACGGTGTTGAAGAAAAAACAAGACAATGGCTGAACAAGTATAGGTGGTTCCATTAGTTAAAACATTTTCGATGAAAAGCCTATAAATAACCAAGTTTCTTCCAATTCTTCAGACCTTTGATCAAGAAAATGTTGATTGTGATTCACTTAGGGAGGCCCTCAAGGGGGTTCAGCTTGCAACATAGAAGCTGTTGTCATACAGACTGCAATAATGCAATCCTGTGGTTAAAAGAGAAAGTCTTGGCTAATAGACGTGCAGATAATTAAGAGGGACATAAGGCATCTAGTGGACATTTTAGTAATTATAGTCTTGACTTTTTGGAAGGAACATTACATATAAAGAAGCAGTTTGCTATCTGGAGGATTTTTTTAGCATTGGACTTCATGAATCTACTACTAAAATAGTTTCTTTAAGGATTAAACACTATAAAGATGTCATCTGGCTTTTCTTAATGCATCATGCATCCTAATTTAGTTTCTAGTCCTTTGTAATATTAATTACAGATAGAAATATTGTTGTCTTTAATGGAAGTGGTGATAGTGTTGGCATGCTTTTGTGCTAGTTGTTCACTTTTTTTGGTTTGTTTGGGGTTTTCTTGTTAGCCAGGGGAATTTTATCAAAAAATCACCTAGATGACTTAGTGCTGCTGCTGAGAACACTTTGCTGTAGTTACTGGCATTTAATTAAAGCATCTTGTTTCTTGTTGTAACTTGAACCGAAATTACCATTTCAGTAACATTCTTGGAATTACCTGTTGGGATCAAAGCAGCACCTTCTAGGTTTCTGTAGTTCACATTCGATGCACTGTGTTAAGGACTTCAGATTTTTCCAGCCCTAGATCTTGCTGAGCATGGTCCAAACAGAACTCAAAACACAAGCTTTTACTTCCATGTCACATTAGATAGGTGGTCTGAATGAGCAAAAGCATGTTTTCCAATTATCAAGTGAAAGTTTAGAGTAAATGATCAATGTTTGTAAATACAAAGATGGTGATATGCAGTAGAAAATTTGGTAATGCTTTTGTGTGCCCAGGCAATTATATGCATATTTGGATACAGGGATCTACATAGGTCGAAACTAAGTTGAAATACACCTTAAAATTGTGGCAAATCTAATGACTAAGGGATGTTAACAGTTTTAACGTTTGTTCCAGACCAAGAAACATACCATTTTAATTGCAACTCCACAGAGAGAGAAAAAGCACATTTAGTCACAAGTGCAAAGTTTTAAAGTTCTGTTATGCAAGTTTGCAAAGCAATATTACAGTTGCAGTGATGTAAAAGTCAGTTGCTTCCTGTATTTTCAAACTTATACCATTTTTCATTCCGTGCATGTTCTGATCAAAGTTTTGTAATGACTTCACTAACACCAGTTCTCAGCCAAGGGATCAGTAATCTGATACAACACATTGACAGTTAACTATTATTTTCTCTCTCCCAGTGCAGAGAATTTGTTTCAGTAAGTTAAATTTTTTTTTTTAAGTTGCAATTATTAGTGAGATGGCTTTTATTAAGCAGATTAGAAACAGTTCCAATGAAGACTGCTATTTGGGTCATTAGTAGTGTTTTCTGGGCATTTGGCAAAATGCTGACATGAAAAAGGAAGTGGGAGAAATAGAGAGGAACTGTTTAGGGAAAAAACAATTAGCACAAGAGTAAAACTTTTATTCTTTTAAACATTCACTTATCTGAAAAGTGAAGGGAATTTATAGTTACCTCAAATACTATTTCAGCATGATCTGTATTCTCTGTGCGTTTATCATCACATTTTCTTGCATCCAAAGCATTGTATTGCTGCCTCAGTCTTTTTAAGGAGTTTTAAACAGAATCATTTGTAAAAGAGTGTACTTCCAAGCACTTAGTGTCATTTCTCCTTGTCCTTCTTGAGTTTGTTGCCTCTGCTTAAATAATGGAGATGAATAGAGTCTCAGCCTTAACTAAATGAATTCTGATTTAAAGCCTACTGTCGACCTCTGCTTTGTACAAATTCAGTCATTTGTTCATTATACTGATTTGAGCAACTGTAGCTCTTTTTAAAGTGTAAATGTACCAGAAAAACATACTATTCACAAATTTTATGCAGTATGTGGAATTACCTGATGGTTAAGCAAGCCGAGCATATGAAGCACCATGGTCTGTATAACTTTCAGAGCAGCTGCCAATGAATTCTATCACCTGAAAGTATTACCATCAAAGAAATAGCGTATTCAACTAAAATGCTCAGAGTTGGCTTTTTTTAGTTACTTGCAATTTATTTATAGTGATGCTGTTAAGTTTTGAGAATTTTGATGCTTGAATTTTCCAGTTACTTTAATATCAAGTTTTAAAAAGCTTCAATCATTTTTATTCAAAATATTCTGTTGGATAACTTAAATTTGAACTCAGCTGTATAACATTAAAAAGTTTGTCCCAGGTTAGACCAAAGATCTGTCTACCTTTTCTTAGGGGTGATGTGGATGCTTCAGGAATAACAGAGAGCAGGACAAGTAAGTAGTCATAGTTGCCAGCGCTTGGTGATTTGTATGTCAGCTGCTTCTGGGCCCCACTGCTCGGGCTTTATTAGAGAAAAAAGCTAAGTTTTCCTCATCAGCTGAAAAGATAAGCTTAATTGTTTAGCTGGGTAAATCCTACTTTAAAAATGTGAGAGAATGACTAATTCCAAATAGTCTTTAGATATCTCTAAAGAGATATCTAGGTATCTCTTTAGGTATCTCCAAAGAGAAACTTCTCAGTCCTAGTAAGTTTCTCATATGGTTTTGCTGCAGCTGTACAAAAAAACTGTAGGGCTAAAACACCTAGATTTTGTTCACAGCTCTCAGATTGACTTACTCCAGGAGGTGATAGATAAACTGATGCAGATGGAAGGGATTAGTGGTATAGTTACCATCATCAGTAGCTTGTATCCGCTTGTCCTCTGCCCGTACCTCTTTTAACTGGGGGTTACTGGCCCTCAGTAACACTGCCTGTGCATATAAATATTTATCTCGCCATCCTCCAACTTAACTCTATGGGTTTTGTGGGTTGGGTTTTGTGGGCGTGGAGAGGGGGCTTACTAAAAAAAAAAAAAAGTCAACCTTATGAACTTGAAGATTGTGAATTGCTCTTTGCTTTACCGAGATCAGTAGTGACCAGCTCGTCTGATGACATCCTTGCTCACCTCTTATTATCCGCAGTTACATTGTGGGCCTGCTACTTTCCTGCATTCTAAAGGCTTATATGGTCAAGTGATGTACTTGTGCTTTCCAGTCTTCTCAAGAAGGCCTGAGAAGAGAAAGTTAATTGTAACAGTTATTTTTCATAAAATGGAAAGAAATATTTTCTGATATTTGACCTTTCGTGAGCAGACTAGCAAAGAGACAGAGTGAAAATATATTTCCCGTGGGGGTGAGATTATCTATAGAAAATTACTGGTTTAAGGTCCAGTACCTTAAATGCCTAAATAAAAACTGCTTATACAAATGATTTTCTCACCTATGCCTCTTGAGGCTTTTGTTGTTGTTTTCTTACAGCACACATACTTTATATCATATTTTTGGAAGACTTTCAAGATGTTATATGGTGTTTTAATGTACTATTAGTGACTGTTAGTGGAGAGCAATTAAAATCTCCCCTAGTGTAGAGAAATGAGTTAGAAGCATCTTGCATCTTTCAGTAACAAGTCATGTAGTTTAAACAAGCTCAGTCAGTTTTGATTTTCCCCTCCAGATCTAGGACTTCCTTTCGGTTTGTTGTTCTGCTGGTTAAGACACATCTTTCAGATAATTGCATCAGCTGACACATACAAGAGTGTATGTGGCCTAGAAAAAGAACTGTGCAACTTGTCAGTTTATGTATACACACACAAAGAACGAGTGAGCACTCAGCTTAATCATAATTCTTTCCCTCCCAAGTCTTCCATCCCAGTTTGCTAAAATATTCCCAGCCACAATAAATTCAAAGTCCTTCATTACTCAGTTATTGTATGTATATAATATGTAACTTTGCCTAAATCCTTAACTCTGTTTTGTTGTTCCAGCAGTCCGTAATACAATACCTGAACGTCCTAGTGCTCAGGACTGAGTCTGGTGCAGTGTGCAATGAAATTTAGTAAGCTTCCTATCCTATCTTTTTTGACAGCATCAACAAAGAGAGCATTGTGGATGTAGAAGGTGTTGTGAGGAAAGCACATCAGAAAATCGGAGGTTGTACTCAGCAAGATGTTGAGCTTCACGTTCAAAGGGTAAATTTTTGAGCAAATGGAGCACTGGTTAATTGCTTGAGAGATTGTCTATCTAGGCTGTCTATCTACACATATAAACCTTGTCAGTAAGCAGTCCCAAACCAGAGAAATAAACTGCTTTAAACTATACATTTCCATGTATCATACGTAAACATGGAACATTTCTGGTTTTAAGAGATGTGATTTTTAGAATTTCCTATTTTTGTCTCCTATTTGAATTACAGTACCGGGTAAAATAAAGTATCTCATAATTTGGCTAGGAATGCTTGTAATTCTAGTTTTTATTTCTTTACTGCAGCAGATACTGTAATAAAAAGTCTGCTTCTCTTTAAGTGCAAGGCAGAAGTTTCTTCTTTATCAGAAAGTTGCAATCTTCCGCTTAGTACCATGGAATGGAATACATAACTCTCACCAAAAGTAAAGCACTGGCTTAACAGTAATAAAGCTCTTGAAATCTAAAATTCCCATACCTCCACTGCTGGAGGAAGTGCAACTTTATAATTCATTTAAATAGAAAGCGTATTTAAACCTTTATGTAATATTCTTTCCTTCTAAAGGTTTTCAGCCAAACCATATGCCTACAATACGGCTGAAACACAGTCAGCTCAAGAGTAGAGGACAATGACTATTATATATACTATATATTATATAATATATACTACATTGTATAATGACTATATAGCAGTAAGGTAAATTTTAGCTAACAGCGTTGGGGAAAATCTGCAGATTTTGAAGAAACTTGTTTTATTATATGTGTAGATTATCATATGCTTGATTTTTCTGAAAGAATATAAAATTTTGTACACCTGTGACTAGACTGTGAGGCAAGGCAAGGTGGTTTTCATCCTCTGATTGTATATTAGGTATCTCATAGATTTTTCAATCTGAAATGGCTCTTTCAGATATAATCAGATGGCAAGTAAAATAATACATCAACAACGAGAAGAACAGGATGATCTTGCTGGAATCCGAATCAAAAACTGTGTGAAATCTAGTAGTTTCAGACCTGCCATTCATGCCAATAGGCTTGTCCCTCAGGCAGCGTGTACTTACTCAACTCGATGCTTCTCAGAAGAAAAAAGATATTTTTAATCTTTCAAAAGGAAAATAAGAACTAAGTACTTCCAGCATTGTAATGAGAATGCAGCCATGTACCTTAAGTATTTGAGTAAAATCACAGTCTTACAGCTAACAGCCTATGCAAACACTGTTTCAAGTCTATGCCAGAAATATCCTTTTGTAAATCACACCTCCTTTTGAGCTGAGTCTCATGCTATTTCTGTTCGTTTCTCAATTTCAGATCTATGTGATCAGTTTAGCTGAACCCCGACTGCCCTTACAGCTGGATGATGCTGTTCGTCCAGAAGTGGAAGGAGAGGAGGTGAAAACTTTGCATCCTCAAATACTTTTTATTGTCTTTGTAATTGAACAAAAGCACGAAAGCCAGGCAAATTCCTTAATGCAGTGATTTTGGGGTGTTGTTAGGCTTGCGTTTTACTTCCTTTATGTTACCCAGGACTGCGTTAGAGATTTTGGTAGCTTTGATGTCGGCTGAACTGTGGCAGGTCAAAACCCAGAGGGTTTGCAGTCTTGTGGGTGTGTCTTGTGGAACAGTTGGGTTCTGCTTGTGACCTGTGGGAGAAGTTGCATCTTAAGCCTTCCTATGCTGCCCATTTGTTGTATGTTCTTGTCTAGAATGATCGAGAAATTCTACTCAACTTAGAAGTAGCCCTTGGCTTTTAGCCAGAGGATGTTTTTCTCCATTGATTTTCGGGGGGTTTTTTGAGGTGTATGTATTCATTACGTATTTTTGCACAACTGTTTAGGATGGAAGAGCTACTGTAAATCAAGATACAAGACTGGACAACAGAGTCATTGATCTGAGGGTAAGGAACGTGCTGTGTTGCATGCTTGCCTGCAAGTGTTTATTCTTCACATTTCTAATCCATGAAGCAATAAAAGTCGTGGATTTGATGGAAGTGTATTGTTGGCCATGGGAAAAATAAAGACCATATTTTTCTGCTTGTGAGTGGAATTGTGAAAACACAGGGGTTTTTAATCCTAAATGTTCACCCTTTACTGCCATTAATCAAAGAACATGTATTAGTAATTTAAAAGGTTAAAACATTTAGGATTTTGCCTGTGGCCATGTACATGTGGGCTTTTTAGTTACAAAAGTCAAAGGTGACTGAATAGGGACAATTTAAAGATAACATTCCTTCTCAAATGTAGTCTTTGATACCGAAAAACTGTAGAAAGAGCTCAGTTTTGAAGTATAAGATGGAAGTTTTGAATTTAACATGTAATTGGGGTGCTATAATTCGTGTCTTGCAAGTGAAATTGTACAAGGCCGTTATACCAGTCTCATTCTCTTTGTTTATTCCATAGCATTCTTTTTTTTTTTTTTCTGAAACACCTTTCTTCATCCAGGTCATAGACACAGTCTTCTGTGAATTCATATTCCTCCCAAATATTTACTCTTTCTGATCAGCAGGAAAAAAGTATCTGCTAAATCACTTGCAGAACTTTTTTTTTAAATGAAACAGCAACTCACAGTGAGCGTGTAAGTAACTGTTCATATTGACATGAGGCTTTCAGGTCTTTTCCGATATTTGTCTCTCCACAATAAAATTTTCATTAACGTTTCATTGAATGAAGAGCGTGCTTAGCTCATTTTTAAGGTGTATCTAGTACTGTCTTCAAAGTTCTGATAATGGCAGTTTCTCAGTAAATCAATCTATGGACCTGGGAAATACAACAGAAAAGTCAGTTATTTATTGGGAAATTTGGGAAAGTTCTGGCACTGAGATGCTTCAAGCATTTGAACATGTGATCTCCTTATTTCAGCAACTAAAATTACTTGTGCAAACTGTTTTCCTTGGACCAAAGTTAATTGCTTTTCACTTGACCTTAGGTATAATACTGAGCAACTTCAATTTTGATTACTTTTCAGGATACTCAGTATCTCAACATACCGGTCTCTTCATCTGTGTCTTAAATTAAGCCTTTGATGAAAAGAATTATATACTAATGGTTGAAAGTGAAAAACATTTAGAGGATCATTGGCTTATGGTAGTGGTAAGGCAGTGTACTAAATTGAAGGGAGAACTCTGGGCTGCAAGTTTTACTTGATTTTGATGAAGAAAAATACTCAACAGCACTCCAGAGAAACTTAAGAAAAGCCATTAAATTAATGAAATACCTGTATAGTAAACTGGAAGGAGCCATGAACCCCAAACAGAACAGAGAAATTGTAGAAAGGGAAATAACGGTTAAAAGGACTAGCTGAAAATAATGACATGAAAGTATCCTTGGCTGTAATTCAGATGAGGGCATCTGCAGAGTGAAAAGGTATAAAAAGTAGGTCTATAGTAATGGAAAAAGAAGGAAGATTTTAATGCCAGAATATACACAACAGATGGAACAGAAAGGGGTGAGCTAAAATTTTTCTGTCCCTGTATACAACCAGTAGTCCAGCAGGATTCTCACAATACTTCTTATATATCTCTGCCAGTATATATACTGGAGTATATTTAGTCAGTATTCTGCCTGGAGGGTACGGCTGGTGAACTCAGTGGATGCTGCTAGAACCTTTTCTAACTTATATGTCCCAACCATTGTTGGTACACCATTTATTCAGCAATGTTTGGCACCTTGTTCTGAGGTCAGAACCTTAACTCTGCCTTCTACAGAAGCTATTTTTCTCCTTAGCTCCAACAGCTGCCGCACTGTGATGCTAAACAGCGCTTTTGTGCTGGGCAGGAATTCAGGTTAACGTTTTACGAAATTGATGGAAGGATGAAATGTCACTTCTCAGTACTTCAGTGCCTTATGTCTCATCCTCTGCATGCACCTGTGGTTGGATGTAATCTGGCCACAGCTTTCCCTTGATTAGGCTTAGGTCTAAGGGACTTGGATCTTGCCTTCCTCCTACCTACGGAAAAGTTTCTGTTTCTGACTGTGTCCCATTTCTGTGTGTCTTTGCTGTTGCACATTTCATTATTTCTTTCAGAACAAAAGCAAATTATTTTGGAAGAATAGGCTCATGCCTATTCATAAGTTTGCTTTGTTTGTTCTGCAGGAGCTTTGGTTGTGCAAAAGGAGATCCTAAATAATTATGCGTTACCTTGACCTGTTTTTTTAAATGCAGAGCTGAGTAAGCAGCAAAGGTATTTAATGGAGAAAGGAGAAATCCCAGTGAGAATACATGTGCTTATATGTATGTGCACATCATAAGCACTGTATGCAGTGGAATCACAAGAGCAGGAACATGAAGGCAGTTTGTCTTTCAAAATAACTGAAAAAAAACCCCAACCCCAAAGTAGTAATTGATTTTCAATGATTTGCTTGCATAGACTGGAGCTGTAGTACAAATGGGACTTCAGAGAGCCCCTAGTGTTTCAAATGCACTGCGTAAGTAGGCATGTTCTAAGGAAGATTAGAAGACATGTTGTGCTAAAAGCTCAGATATCTGAAACCATTGTTAGCCACTGCTCGCTTTACCTCTTCCTTCTAGGAAAACCAAATCACGGGCAGCAGGGAAGAAATGTTAACAGAATAGTCCCAACAGAGATTCTGTGCTGATCTGTTCCTGCAAGTGTGGGAGGAAGTCCAACCACAGATACATGTATCATCTAGTTCTGGTTTCCTCAGTGCCCCAGTTTTTTAAGGAAGAAGGAGGTCATCGAACATCAAAAATAGAGATACTCTTTTTTTTGAGAAATATTTAACAAACTAAATGCATAGATCTTGGCTAGACTCAGACTAAAAAAAGTCCTTAGTATGGAACTAAAATTGTTTTTGTCCATTTAAATAGTCTTTAAAGTAGTTAAGTGGTTTTTTTAAACTAATTTTAAGTAGTGATTAACCAATGAGTGCATTGGGTGGGGCACCATCATAACAAAACAGACCTGTTTTAAAAGAAACTCAAGTCATTGCATGAATGAAAGGGACTGGATTTCCAACAGTAGCATCACTTCATCCAGCTACGGTGTGTACCAAGGAGAGTTTGATTATGATTCCATAGGAGGAGTGCAATTAATAATAAGGAAATTACATTAGTGGAGATGTAATATGCAAAGTAATAAGTATGTAATAAGGTGGTAAGAAGTCCTTGTATAGATCAGATTTTCTTTCACATCACCAGAGGTGACTGTGAGGAAACCACTGTTGACCTAAGTTGTTTTCATGATAGCTTAATGAAAGTCAAAACAGTTGATTCTAGGGATGTTTGGTTTACTCTTCCTTTATCAGAGCAATTAAAAAAGGCCAATTGGAACACTGCTTATCTGTTAAAATCTGTATTTTTATGCTGTTCTTAAGTTTAGCTGAAGTATTAAGTGATGGGTAAGCAGACTTTCCATGTCTACACCTACAAGAAACCATATTTCATGAAGATCTGTGGTAGATGAAAAACAATGAAGAAAAAACAAGTGAAACACTGATTTTTGGATTTAGCTTCTTAGTTTGTCTTCCTCTGAAGAAAAAAATCAGTTCAGGTTCATCCAGTTTTAACAATGGACCTGACTGGTATCTTTGCTCTGGCATATTTTTTATGTCCAGCAGGGTTTTTATCTTAACGGTATCTGTCCAATTTTGACTTGAATGATACGCATTTTGCAGTCCTGATGCTATAATTGCGTCTGCTAATGTACAGCTCATTGAGACCAAAGCATAGTCTTTTTAGTGTCAGTATTATCCTGTTTAAACTGCTCAGGGTAGAGCATAAACATTAAACTGTATCTTTAGTAGGTTATGGATGTCAGACTATGTTGTATGATAATGCAACTGTACACTGATCTTAATGCATTTTTTTTTCCAAATACTTGATTACTTCAAGCTTGATTTCATTGTGTTGAATTCAATTTACTCATTGCAAAAGCTATGTTTTTCCTGACTGAATTCAAGCTGTAATGAACAAGCAAGATGGACAGTTTACTTTATTGTGGGTAGTGATTCAGTAGTGAAGACATAACACAGTCCCAGTCATTTAGACAACAAACTTCATGTTTATATCTTCTTCTTATGCTCTTAAGTAATAATGAAATTTGAATAAAAGTTGACTTCAGTCACTTTGGGGTTAAAAAATTGTTATTTAACATAAGTCCTATTTCCTAGCAAAACCTTCACTTTTCTTATATGTAGTAGAGGAATTGAAAAATTATTTACATTTAAAATAGTGTATATTATTTAAAAGAATATAGATGACATTATTTTCCCTTGTTATTTAGCCTGCTCTATGTGTTTAGTGATTGTTCATGGTGGTAGATAGGTAGTTCCAGCAGGCAAACGGAAAAGCAAAACTGAGGTGAGACTGGAACAAATTCTACAGCTGATGTGAGAGTAAAAAGAAAAGTTCGCAGCTTTGCATGTCTGTGCCTCCATCCCACCTCCGCGAGATACGATCACGTAAGGTGTTAACTGCCCTCAATTCTATTTCAACACATTTGTTGGTCTCTGGCAACTGACATGGCTGTTAGAATAACACCGTGTCCTGGTTTGAGACAACACACTGCAGCTTGTGCTGAATAAAATGTGATAATTGTTTTTATAATCTTGCTTTTAGTGTTAAAATACGCTATGTGCTATTATTATTTTCTTTTGTGACATTTAAACAGTAAACGCGGAGGTGAAATTAGAGTGAGGTTGTGACTGAAACTTGTATGTCAGCTCTGTTCCCTAAACATTTTTTCTGCTGTCTGTAACAAAGGTGATTATTAAAAATAATGAGTTTTTCTGTAAAATCAACTCTGCAGACCAAGTTAAAACATTAACACTGTTACCTGCAACAGCAGCCAACTGGCTAAAGTTTGTTTCCGGCTCTGCTTAACTCTTGAAGGAATATTTGCTGTCATTGCCAGAGTTTCAAGTAAGGTAGTTTGTAGATGTATGTGGAAGAGTTCATATTAGCATAAACACTCCAGGAAAAGAATGCCATGGCAAAATCTTTTTTAAGGCAAAGGTAAAAATCAATTCGTTCTGACAGCTGTCTCTGTATTTAGTTTGCTGTGTTGAAGCCAAGTGTGGTACCTCAGACAGTAACTGTGGTTAACTGTAGGTAAAATGGTACCTACCATTGTACCAACCATGGTAATATCCATAGCAGCATCTCACATAAAGAATTGATTTTTTTTTTCAGATAAATTAATTTTCTTTTAGTCCTAAACATTATACCCGTGCAAAGGTTGTAATTAAATCTGAAACGTTTTGCTCCATGTGTTACATACAGAATCATCTTTGAAATCTTTGGAAAGTTGCAGTGGCATGTAAAACTTTTGAGGTCATCCATTTGACTCCACTGCGCTTTGGCAGTTGCAGTTCTGTACGAGGTTACTTCGGATACCTTGTTGGACTGTTTAATTCTTACAAGGAGACTGCAGTGTCCCAAGCTCTCAACAGTTACCCTTGTTGGCAGTCTCCGAATGAATGGGCATGGAAACTTGGCTACCTGTGGTAGAAAGAAGAGTGGTCTTGTCAGATTTAATTTGAGAATTGCTGTTTGTTCTTCCCTTGGTCTGTAGTTAAATAAAAGCTTCAGTGTCCAGATCTGTGAATTTGGCTGTTCTCATAAATACTATTTTTTAAGCATAATTTATCATTATAGATGGGATTAGGAAGACGGTCTTTGCTCTCCGTCCTCTCTAAAACCAGGAGGAGTTACTACTTGACAAACCATTGTTAGTGGAGAACTCTGTTAGTTATTGACTGTCTGTGTTTCTGTGCACACTTTTAGGTCAGACCAAGCAATTGCTTTCGGATTGGGTTCAGCAACCATTTTTCTTTTCCCTGCATGATTTAGAACTGCATTCTTACCTGCTCTGGCGTGAAGCTGGTTCATCAGAAGGGTAGAGGAGGCATTGTCACTATCCCGCTTTAAATTAACATGACACATTTTGCCTTGTAGCATTTTTAGAAATGTGTCTAGTTTATCAAAAACTGTATTGGTAAGCCTAAATGTGACTGTTTAAGTTGTCATCTCTTGGAAAATGTCTTTCACCTTTTAAGTAGGAGATGGTTAAGAAAAAAAAAAAAAAAAAATATCCCTTTGAATCATCCCGGTGCTTTGATGTAGCCCTGCCAAATTATGCCCACAAGTGAGGCAGAGTCTTAGCATATGTCTGGTTCTGGGAGACCCATGTAAAAAAGGTGAAAAAGTTTGAGGGTGCTTTTGTAACTGTTGCTCAAAATCTCATTTCCTTCATTTTGAAAGTAGTGGGAGTTGCGGCTGTGGTTAATGCTATCAGGCAGTGAGAGCTGCTAGCTATTATTTACTAGTCTCAACCACTTACACTCCTGAGATATTTTATCGGTCAGCTAAAATTGCAGATAACTCCAAATTGCTAGAGATCTGCAGTATTATTACAGTTTTCTCTTCTGTTTTTTTTTTTTTTTTCAGTGAAGTGATACCTTTATCTTGCAGCGATGATGGACATAGCTTTATTTTTCAACATCTCTACTGACTGACTGTCTAAATTCGGGTGCTTGTATAATTTGTTTTGCTTGGGGTTTTTTTGTTTTGTGGTTTGGCAGGAGTCATGTGAAAAAGCCCACAAGGCTCTTCTTACCCTAACTGCAAAGTTGGGTACCTTTCAGAAAGGAGAAGTAAACAGTGCTGTGACGCAGTTTGTCGTAAAGAGCTCCTCTCTTAGCTGTTTGCAAGAATCCGTTAGGTTTTATATGCGCCTCTGGGTTGCTAACTGTCACGTCTCAAACGCCGCAAGCGCAAAATCAGATATGGGTTCAGTGTTGACGTATTGCAGTGTTTTCAGCACTCACTAAGGGTTTCTTTTCTTCGCACTGAAGCCCAAGAGTGTGACAGTGTAGATATTTGCTAACCAGATAAGTAGCTTAACTGTGCCCCGTACATAAACAAAATGAAGATGATCGATTCAGCTAAATCTACCTTTGTTTTCAGCTAAATCTGCTTTTGGAGTAAAGTTTGAAAAGACACAAGAACTGCAGCTGATATGATCAGGTGTTACGTGGACTGGTTTAAATGCTGGGAGTTCCGACCTTGGTTTTGAGATGTTTTTGTGGCGGTGTTGCACACGGTTAACATGTGACTGTGTTTTTACATGAAAAACATTGTATTCGGTAGCCTTTAGTAAACACAAATATTTCTACCTTATCTAAGTTATTGAGGGCTTTGCTTTTATCATGCACTGTATATTACTGCAGCTGTTCTAGTTCAGTGTGCTGAAAGCTTTTTAATAGGTTTAGTGCTTTATTCAATTTCTTACTATAAAATCTTCATTTGCAGAAGCAAATCTCATAAATCAGTGATTCTTTAAATCTAGAATTGACTATAGTGCCTCTTTTATAACTGAATATGCCATAAATTGAAACAAGGAGTGTATCTTGTTTCCTTTGCTGTTTCTTTTTGTGTAATAAACAATTACCAATTTGCACTTTTCTCTGTTTAGGCAAATACAATAAGCAAGTGTTCCCTCAGAGAAGAGACTCATCCTTCCAACTGTCCAGAAAAAGTAACAGAGTCAGGAAAAGCTAACTTAGGATTCATTATTTTATCTTCTTCTTATAGACCTCCACTAGTCAGGCAATCTTCTGCCTTCAGTCTGGTATTTGTCAGCTTTTCCGAGAAACTCTTATTCGCAAGGGATTTGTGGAAATTCAGACTCCCAAAATCATTTCAGGTATTGTATATGTGATCCAGCAGCTACAGGTCTGCTTCTTTTACAGTTGCTCAGCATGCCTATCTGCTAAAAATTTAGTAAGTTTTTATTCAAAAAGATAAAGTTCTATTTCTAATTTAGATGCAACATAGCAAACTACTTCTGGCAGGTATCAAAGTTGTTCTTTACTTTTCTCCTGGCTTTGGGTGTTATAAAAATGACAAGACAAATGCTATATATACCTGATTTACGCATTCTGCAGAGCATTTAAAGTTTTAATTTGGTTAAATACAGATGTCTAATCATATGCATTGTTCATCAAATCAGCGTTCTCAGTGTTGAGTACCACCAGTTCTATTCCCAGTATCAAAAAAAACCCCCACTCTAATTTAGATTAAAAAGAAGCTTCCATCATAAAGAAGTTACAACAAACATATTATGGTATAAAAGATGATGCCATTATATACAGTATGTCACTTCTTTAGCAACGAGCATATGGCTGAATAGAAGGTGGTAGATTGTTATTCTGGAAGTGTGGCATAACAGCTTCAGCCTGGCTAAAAGTCTGAACATGCAGATTTTGCCTCTAGTTCTGTTGTTGATCTGCTGTATTGTTTTCAAAAGCCAAATTACTTGATTTACAGGTGGATGTTTTTCTGCTGTCTTACTGGTGTCTGAGGTTTTGTTGATGTTGCTAAGACATATGGCGTGGAAAATGTAGGGCAGAACATTTCTATTCATTTCTATTGTACAGTATTTCTGTTATATGCATACATTTTGCCTACAGAATTTTATACTTCTGTATTTGTGTTTTTGAAGACAGCTCTTGACTGAGATGAAAAAGGGCTTTTTAGCGAAATACATGTAAGCAACTATTCTTTCAACATGGAAAGTATCGTTGAACTGTAAGATTAGATAACTTTTTTCCCTACAGAGACAGTTGAAACAGCATGAAGTACTAAAGACTCCCAAGTAGTTTATTTACATAGGACCTTTGAGGAAGTGTGCTATTCTTACTGTGCAGTGTACCATTGAAAGCAAGCAAGCAAGCATCCTATTGTTTGAATGAGATCATATTTTGTAAAAATAACTAAGTCAAGTCGATGCAATCCTTACTAAACTTAAATTTAAGTATCATAGCTGTTAAAGATTTGAGATTTTAAAAGTTACCTATACTCAAAAATAACCAGATAGTCACTGAAGCTCAGTGGGATTAGTGGTAATGAAAGAAAGGAAACATTAATCTCAGTGGAATGGTTAGGAATAATAATAATTAGTACTTTACCTAGAGTTATCTTAACATTAGAACTTTCAAAGATTATGAAACAGTCTTTCACTCTGGCATGCTTTTGTTAGCAAGTTAGGCGACTGTAACTCTCATATCACATGCTGGGAAATGGAAAGGTAAAGTGACTCAGCTGATAGTTTTGGTAGGCAGTTTGCAGTAAGGGAGTCAGATGCAGGTGTTCTTGGTTCCTATTCTCTCAAGGTAACCTTCTATGAAAACTGCCTCGAACTGAGAAAAACCTCTATACCTTTGGCAGATGTCCTCTGGTAAATCTCGTTTTGGCTCTGAGAGATATTTATACCTTCAGTTAGAGAGGATGGTCCTGGCAAAACAGGATATGCGCTTTCATCTCAGCCTCTGCAGTTAACCCCTGGAAGCCTGTGCCACTGGTAGAGATTGGCTGCCACAGAAGTGTTGGGCTACAAGTAGCTGTAGTGGTACGAGCATGCATTCTCTGCCCCTCTCACTCTAAGGTGAAGGACAGCTGGGAATAGTAAAATTTAAACAACCCCAGCTAAATCTTGCAGATATGCAAGACAATGTGTGGCAGTCCAGACCTGCAAAACACCCCTTAGCCTTAATGGGAATATGCTCTGGAGAAAAATCTTCTGATCTCTAAATGTAAGAGCAATAGACTATGGCTGTACCTCTGATTTATTTTTTACATTTTTATTTTAATAATTACTGCAAGCATTTGCTTTTCAGCGGCCAGTGAAGGAGGAGCCAATGTGTTTACTGTATCATACTTCAAAAGCAGTGCCTACCTGGCTCAGTCCCCACAGCTGTACAAGCAGATGTGTATATGTGCTGACTTCGAAAAGGTTTTTTGCGTTGGGCCAGGTAAGAAAAGCGTTGGTTTATCCAAAGTGTGAAGCGTGCAGTGATGTCTTTTAGCAGTTGTGGTACAAATAAGATAACACACAAACTGAAAGCTTTGGATGGTTTCACTTAATATAGTTTCACTTACCAAACGCAAATTTCAGTTGAGGCGACTAATGAGAGTAAAGTTGACAGAGAACTTGCTGGAACAAAACTAAAATGCTGAAATAAGGCTGGATTACTCTTCTCCAGTGCCTGTTGTTCTGTGAGGGGAAAGATTTGAGTTGCGTTGGCAATTGATAATATGATGAAGTTAGTAAAACACAGAACAACACTTGTGATTACTGAAGCCCTAGTTTCCTATTAGCCGTGCCCAGTATTTGCCTAGTTGCTTTTAGTTGCCCAGTAGTAAACAGTTAAAATAGGCAAGCTAGGTTTTACGTACTTCAGATTGCATATTCACATATACTTATCCCTTGCTTTTGTATATGTACCGAAAAACTTCATTTAGAAAAGTATATTTTTAACTGGGCTGTCAGTAAACAATAAAAAAATTAATAATTCCCAGTTTCATGCTCTTTCTCAAAAGCTGATAGGACACGGCCTTTGTTAGGTGGTAATACAGCTTTTTTTTTTTTTTTTCTAAGACCTCAAAGACAAGTTTAAAGATATGTAAGCTGGAACAGCTTGTAAAATAATAAAAAAAAAAAGATGCAAGTAATTCAGAAGATCTTAAATTTCTTGTTAATAACTAACAAATGAGTCATGCTTTATAGGAAGTCATGTGTATAGTAGACTCCTGTATCTGAAAGAAAAACACCCAGAACACACACACACGTGCACAAGTCCATTTCCTCTGAAAAAGGCGGTTTTCAAATCTGAATGTTCTTGTGTGCCTGAAAGCTTGTCTGTTTTTTCCACTTCTGTCTGTTGGTCTAACAAGAGATACTGGCTCTCTACAAGCCTTGTCTGTCTTGTATCCTTTGAGCACCACAGCTACAATCATGCTGTCACTGTTGTTATAAATGATGCTCTGAGGCAGCTAGTTTTCTTTTTGTTTTTCAGTGAGAATTGTCATGTCTAAAGACAGCAATATCTGCCTGATCCATATGCTGATGTGATTGATTGCCAGTGCTATTTTTCAAAACAGAATGATAATTTCAGGTCAGTTAGAATTTCTGTTGTTTAATTTTGCAGTATTTAGAGCTGAGGACTCCAATACACACAGACACCTGACTGAGTTTGTTGGTCTGGATATTGAAATGGCTTTTAACTATCACTATCATGAAGTGGTAGATGAGATTGCAGATACCCTGGTGCAGATATTCAAGGGACTTCAGGAAAGGTAATGAGAGCATTTTCCATTTCATGAGCAACTTCATTTGTTTGAGATCTCTTGCACTCTGGTATGAAATGGCTGAGCATTTTATCCTCAGCTTGTCTGATAAGCATTTGTAATCTGATTTACAACAGAACTTCAAAACAAATATATTTGCTTTGCTCTTGGCTATTTCTTTGTGCTTGACTTTTAAAGTTCATTCAAGCCATAGGCCAGTAAACAGTCAATTTTTAGCCCGAGTTGCATCTCCTAGAGATTGCTAACTTGCACTAAGAAGTCTTGTTTAGTGTTGAATGGAGTTTCGAACAGAAACAATCCATCATTAGTTAAAATGTCCTTCTTTTTATGCCACTACAGGTAGACTGATTGATCTATTTTGAAATTAATATTTCCTATCTAAGAAAGCTTTTCTGAATCAAATTTATTGTAACAGCCTGCATCTCTGCCGTGAAAGCAGCAAAGATTATTTTCCATTATTCACAGTCTAACTCATTAAAAAGCCAGGCCAGAAGTTTAGGAAGTGGTTTTCATTTGCTTACAAATTAGACTGTCTTGCCAGCAGAAATGCAAATCTTTTTCATCTGTCTAGAAGGAAATTTCTCTTTCATATTTGAAATAGGGTATTACTCAAATCAAAGAAGAACAGAGGTAAATATTACAAATCAAAGGGATGATTTCTCGATGTCTTTACTATGAAAATTTGACCTAGTCAATTATTTCTTACAAAAGGAATAAAACAGAAGTAAGAGTAAAATATTAACATGTATATCATTGAAGTAGATACATTAACTTACATGAAACATTTCATTAGGATTATACAGAATTTCTCCTGAAGTGGCTTTAAAACAGTTTTGTATGTTGCAAGAGGGACCTCTTGTGGCAAAATTGTACTGCCATTGCAAAACCATTATTAGGTGCAAGAAGAGTACATTTCCTGATTGTTTCATACTTTGCTTCTGTTCTTGTTTCCTCTTATATAGATTCCAAACTGAAATTCAGACAGTGAACAAACAGTTCCCATGTGAGCCATTTAAGTTTTTGGAGCCAACTCTGAGGCTGGAATACCGTGAAGCTGTGGCCATGCTTAGGGAGGCTGGTGTTGAGATGGGTGATGAAGAAGATCTGAGGTACTTTGGCAGTGCACAGATGTCTCAGAGTCTTGTGAAAGTGGTAGTAAAGTGTCAGTTTTATACTGTGCAACTGACAGCGTTCAAGAAGGCACCACAAGCTTTTAGAGGAATATACAGTACCCATATCCAGCTATCTTGACAAATAAATGAATGGATATGGAAAAGTTCTTTCTTTTAACATAGACTATACATACAAACTCTGAAATCCAAAAGAAAATAACTTACAACATAAAGTGAGAGTAACTTGAACCTTCTAAGGCTAAGAAACATTTGCTTTTCTAACAATTGCATTCCGTCATGTGAATTGTCACATGTCTTCGAATGGGATTAAACAAAAAGATTCTTCAGTCTTAAGGTCGTTCTTTTCAGTAACACCCTCCCATTTCTTCTTTCCACCTGTCAGGAAAATGATTAAGCAATCATGATTACATTCCCATTGATTTACTGAACAATGGGTTTAATTAACTGATTATACAGAAACTTTGCTAAAGACACTAACTAAATTAAACCATTTCTGTTCTTTCCCATAATATATGCAGTTATAATAGATTATGTTCAGTTATATATTATAACATATATAACATACTATATATGTTCAGTTATAATATAATAACTTTAGGATAATGTGTGATTTTACAGGTAAACAATCTGTGCGCCAAGAAGTTTCAATCGTAAGAGTTTGATAGAGCAAAATAACTGCTTATGGTGTTTCTCACTTAATGTGCCTAAGAAGAAATGGCTGCACAAGGTATATGCCAATAGGAAACAGAGTGCGCAATTATTCAGTAATCAGAATATGGTGACTAGGAAGTATTTATACTAAGAGGAAGAAAACCTTTATGTGTCAGTTAATCTAAGGGATTTCTAGGACCAACACAAAATATTTAGGAACATAAATAAATACACTTTGTTTCAGAAATTTCTATCTGCACAATCCAAAATATTCAGAAACAAGTACTAGATTTTATAGAGGGCAGGGTGCAGCAGATCTGTAACTTGAAATCTTTTCAGCTTTTATCAGCACAAGTTTAAATCACGTAATTTTAATGGTGATAATTTTTTTCAGCACACCTAATGAAAAGC
This sequence comes from Chionis minor, assembly GCA_013398295.1. Classification (NCBI taxonomy): domain Eukaryota; kingdom Metazoa; phylum Chordata; class Aves; order Charadriiformes; family Chionidae; genus Chionis; species Chionis minor. The sequence continues at coordinate 157,030 of VZSF01002835.1, forward strand.
TCCTGGGAAGGCTGGTAAAGGAAAAGGTAACAATTATTTTAGAATAAATAAATTTGTCATTGAATCTGAAACCTGATGTCATGGAGTCATTAGGTTGGTGTAAATGCCGACTTCATGTAAAACAACTTTTTACACGCTGACTGAAAATACAGTATCTCAGAACATGCAGAAGTTGTGAAGACTATGTGATTAGCATAAGCATTTTTTAATTGTTTGACTGTATTCCTGTTTTGCTGCTGCTTATTTAATCTACTGACAGTTTTGTCTTTACCATTAAGCTGTTTCAAACCATTTTCAGTCGTTTATATTTATTTCTATCATCTGTTATACTGAGTACACCAAACAGGATAGTACATTCCAAAACGAGTTCTTACAGTAATTTAAAAAAATCAAAAAAAACCCCCAAACCAGATTCTAACCAAATCTGTAGAAGATGAGAGATGAGATCTTTGGCAAAAAAATAAGTACCTGATACCACAGCAAGACATTTTACTGCTAAACATTTCTAAGTTTACACTAGGAGTAGTATTGGAAAACTGAAAAATAATACACAGCTTTTATTGATAACTTATTTTTTATGATAATTATATCAAATTTGTGGAAAGTTATTGGAGATCTTTTTTATTTCACAGATTCAGTGGTTGTGTCTTTGTCTTGTAATTTGTCCTTTATATCATTTTCTCTTGTACTAACTGTTTTAAATTACCTTCTTTCAGTATGATACGGACTTCTATATTCTTGACAAATATCCTCTTGCTGTGAGGCCTTTTTATACAATGCCAGACCCAGTAAATCCTGTAAGTAAAATTCTTTATTGTTGTCAATGGGTTTTTTGGGTAGTTTAAATTATTCCATGTAGGCATAACTTGACAAAGTAGATAAACTATATTTATATAATCTGCTGTTAGAACTAAAATTCTGATAACAAGATTAGGTCAGTGTTACCTGACTTGTAAAATATTTACAGTTACTCTTCACTGGTGAAAACATACCAGAAAGAAACAAATCTCGCTAAAATTGGGAGAGTTTTATGAAGAGTTCTCCATGGTCAGAGCACTGCTGCCGTCACTGGAAAGAGGCAAAAACATTCTTCCAGGGCAACAGACAGTCTAACAGAAAATATGCTTTTTTACATTGTTAGAAATGCCCCAGTTTATTCCTAAATCCAGGGTAAATATCCTTAGAGCATCTTTTGCTGGAATAACTACATGCAGGTGTAATGGTTTTTCAAAGGACACGTGGATGAACTTCAGTTTTTTAAATCAACTCCAGTCTAATGAGAGGAGCCAAAGGGCTGTAATTCCTAGTCAGACTGCAAATACGTTGCACTCTTACTCCACAACTTAGGATCTCATAAGCGAAGTTGTTGAGAGGTGCATGTTTGCATGGAGCAAGGATGGAGCAACTGTAGGTAGGAAATAAACTCATCTTTGTTTTTCCAGAAAAACTCTAACTCGTACGATATGTTCATGAGAGGGGAAGAGATCTTGTCTGGAGCTCAGAGAATTCACGATCCTCAGCTGCTGACAGAAAGAGCCCAGCATCACGGCATCGGTAACAAGTCAAACAACATGGAGCTGAATTTAAAAGAATATAAATAATGGTTGGATTTGTTTCCTAAAGAGCAAGAATTTGGGGCAGAATTTGCTATATGGCAGCAGTGCTAAAATCACAGTACTGTTCCATTCTTAATGTTAATCCATCTAATTCTGTTTAACCATTTTAATCTGGAGTGGTATTAAGAGACTAATTAGATTCCCAGCAACACCTTGATGAAAAGGAATTGTTTCCGAGGACTTTAGAATAATGTAATGCAGGAAATAGCTTCAACAGTATGAGGGTAGAGAAACAACTCTCATTCAGTCGTGCCTCTCTGTACTCTGACAAACTTTTTACAGAGTACTCTAGCAGATTCTTGGTTGGCAGTCCTTTTTGAATCTTGAACTGAGAGTAAATAAGCAAGAAGTCTGCCTTGGTGAATTAAAATAACCCAACAAACAACAAAAGACTCAGCAGGGACAAGGCCAGCTAATAGGAGAAGGGTAAGAGTAAATTAGGTGGAGATCCCGAGAGTAAAATGTAGATTAAAATTATACTTCCAGTGAAGTGGCAAAGTGGCGTGGCAGGTAGGCAGTAGCAAAAAAGGAGTAGCTCCCACTGTAGCAAGATGGAAAAACAGTTGCTAAGTCTTTGCTTTCTCACTGCAGTTTATTCAAGAAGTCATTATTTTCCGTAAGTTACAATAAACAGTTGGGCCTAGCTCTTACTCAGTTCTCAAATTTCTTCCCTGATTAAGTTATTAACAAAATCATAAAACAAAACAGTTATAATTTCTAGATAGTCTTGGTTAATTTATGTGTTTAATGAGTAAAACCCCACTGCTGGTTTGTAAGTTAAATTGGTAAATTTTTTGTTGTGTTTGCTCTCATCTAGTCATTTGTATGTTTGGCTTGGGGTTCACTAAGCTGGGGAGAAACATATCATATATATCTTTTCCCTCTAGATTTGGAGAAAATAAAGGCTTATATCGATTCCTTTCGTTTTGGTGCACCTCCACATGCAGGTGGTGGAATAGGTAAGTGTCTGTATTTTATTTTGTTCTGTGTTAGTCTGAGCTTTATTTAAACTGCTCAGTCTCAAGCAGGATTCAATATAAAATTCAGAATAGCAGCCTTGTTAGGTAAATGTGTGGGGCTGTTTCTCCTGGAGAACTTAAGGACAGAAGCTAAAATGTAAGGATCATCATAAAATAAATAGGCAAAATATTAATGGCACAGTCTGGCAAGTTTAAAAAGTAGGTTATCACAAGAAAAAATGCTGATTTGTTAGCCAGGAGCATCAATTTCAAATTTGACCAATGAGGAAAATTTAAGGAAGCAAGAAAATACTGTATTATGTGTTTATCATAGATTTATCATAGCTTTATCAAGCTTTATCAAGATTTATCATAGCTTACTAATACCAGAAGCCACCGGTCTCTTAGTGCATTTGATGAAGCTGTTCTGGAGTGAGGAGAAATAAGTGATCACTTCTGTCGTATTCAGGGATTTTACTGAATGTCACTGATCAGTTAGGCAGATGCTAATGGTTTCAGGAAAGGTGTTGAGACCTCGTGTCTTGGGTGTGAGTATTAAAAGGAATAAAAGATAGGTTATAGGCATCCTAATGATAACAATTTACAGTTATGCACATTGCTTTCATTAGCAGGATGAAGTATGTTCATGCATATGGAAATAGGACACTTTGTAGGTCCTGATCAATAAACACAATGATTCCTGTGATTCATTCTTTCTGCGTTTGCCTTACTTTTGTGAAGTATATTTAGTACATTCTCAGGATGTTCAGGATTTCACCTTCAGTAAGTGCATTAGCTCTGCAGTATTCTATTGAGACAACTGTTCTGAAATACCTACAAGATGTCAGCGTCAATGATCAAGCAGTACTTGTGAGCAGAGGAGACGCAGCATTTGCGGATGATCCAAAATCATTTAGGCCAGTCAGAACTGACATCAGGGAAGCTGAGACTACATCTCTTCTGCAGAGTAAACGCTCCTCATGGCGCATCCCAGAGGTCAGGCCAGGTACCAGCCAAACAGGAGGTGCTGAGAGAATGAACAGTAGCTGTTTCAGATGGAAACCGTAACAGAGGAGGGCAGCGGGTGAAAACTAGGAGGCAGCTGGGTTTCATCTCGGCGTGGCTGGGGTGCCTATGTAGCCCCATGGATGAGGAAATCCTTCTGCATCCCACAGTACGCACGTAACCTCTAAGATTTCAGGAAGAAAAAACACAATCACCAGGGAAATACATATGATATATGTATACATAAAGATATCAGCAGATAGTTACAGGGGTACGTACTGCTGAATCTGCATTTTTGTACTGTAAGAGGGTTTGGGATAAAATTCCCCATTTTTTACTGTAGTTGCTTACGGCACTTAACATCTCTTACTCTGAAGCTGTTAAGACTGGTTTGGACTGTGCTTCTGTTGCAAGATACAGTTTTCCCAATTACCCACCTCTCATTTCAATTTTTTACACCCTCTTTCTTGAAAGTCGGAAGTGATTCAGCGCAGGGTTGAGTCTCTAGTTCCACTGCTCACCGATACATGTTCCAGATGAAGCCTGTGTCGGGGCAGAAGGCGCTGTGTATAAAAACCCCTCATTTTTGGTTCCAGCTCCTTTCCGTAGTCAGACATGCTAACGCAGACATCTCGGTCTTCGCTCTCACTACAACGTGAGGCTGGCTGTAGATAGTATAGAGTACCTTTAGCTTCTTAAAAGTTTTGAACAAAAGACTGACTATACTGCTGTGTTTTTTTCATTTGTTTTAGGGCTGGAAAGAGTAACCATGCTGTACCTGGGGCTGCATAACGTTCGTCAGACCTCCATGTTCCCACGGGATCCCAAACGACTGACACCCTAACACGAGCTGCTTTTGAAAGTGTGAGACAATTTGCCGTGCAAATACAATACGATTGCAAGCATATCCCCTGCTACCGATTCGAACATTATTATATGCAATAAAAAAATAAAGAGGAACATCTCATTTACTAAAGTGCCACAATAATTTTTTTATCCTTAGCTGTTTATTTAAAAGAAAATATTTTAACAGATCAAGACTCTTTGTATTGGCAACTGTGCACATTTTTATTGAAAAAGGGATACTTTGACTTAGTATTCTAGTGTCACATTCAATTGTATCATATTTCTACACATTTTAATAAATTATGCAATAAAAACTCTGCATTTTAAACTTAGGTCAGCACGAGTGAATATTCTGAAGTACAGAATTGGCTCAAAGCTAAAATTACTGGATGCTTGCAATTTAAAAATCAGAAGGAAACCAGCCGGTTGTTAATTTACATGAGTGTCAGGTAAAGACGCAGGTGAGAACAACATTCTTAACAAAAAGTCTTCATATGAAATTGTGAAAATAGATTGCAATAAATCTCAAAGCAAATTAGATGCAATGTCTGTCTTTCTGTTTTTTGCTTTATATCCTCACAAGATAATAATGACTCGATAAGGGTTTGTTGGTTTGGGTATTTTTTGATGATGCAACAACTGCCTAAATTTTAAATTTCTTTCTATCTTCTTCCCTTTTTTTTAAAAAAAAAGTTGTATACAAGCCATAGGTGTGTTCTTTATTTTGTGTTACTACTGGAGAATGGACAGAAGGTTACACACGTTCATGGAATACACAAGGGATATATAATATTCTCAGAAAATAAATGGACGGTGAGTTTGAGAGCAGGTCGTGTGTTTTCCTGCCTGACCCAACCTCTAGGATAACAAACAAAACAAATAGGCAAGGAATTTCATGTATCTATTGCCAATGAAAGAGAAGCAAATAATATAAGCCAAGCTGTTTCAGGGTTTTTTCTTTTATAAATGCTGTTGTACATTTAGAGCAATTCAGTGTTTCTGTAAGTCAGAGAACCTCTAAAATTTTGTAGACATCCTTTTTCTCAAACCAGTCACCTACTTCAGCCTCCTCAATTTGCAGTGATGTGCAAAGCTACTTCTCTTCCTCCTCCCAACCCAAAGGATGCGCCCTGCATTTGGAGAGGAACCAGTGTATTTGAAACTTCCTTTTATGAACTGCATCTGATAGTTGTTTTTCAAATTTAAAACATGTTTTGAAGTGTGGATGCCAAAGGGCAAAGGACTGAATTCCTTACCTGGGCACTGCAATAGAGTTACACTAATATTCATACGCATTTGTAATTCCTGACTTAATTTTTGCTTAACATTTTACATGATAAAGAGCTTTCAGTTGGAGGTACGGTTTAGACAGTCTGTGTTATTGTTGGTACCTTGATTTTTAAATGTCAGAGAAGTCACATATTGGTTATGCTACAAAAAGGTCAGCGAGGCTGTGTATAAATTGTGTAGAATTTCACAAAAGGGCAAATCATCTTTTGCAGCTGCCATTGAGCAAGACTTAATTTTAATGTTTTGTGACAAGAGTTCTCCATTAGAAAACAATCATCCTAAAGGTCAGTTAGGTAAAGTACTGGAAATGTAAAAGTTAAACTTTGTTTAGAAGTCACACAATTCAAGAAATAACATACTTTGCAGCTTTGCTTACGAGTCTGTTGTAATGAATTTACCATGGAATCTTCCCCAAATTAACAGCTTTAATATCTTACAGTGGACACAGTTCTACTTTACAAAGCTAAATGGATTATAAACACAGCTTATCATCACAGACTTGTTACTGATGAATCCAAGTTTCAAAACTGTTGTTTATTCAGCTAAGCCAACTGGAATGAATTTAATTTAATTACTTTTGTTCATATGGAACTGGTAATGTATTGCAAATTGGAAGCACATCTTTCTAATAAGGAGAAAAATTACTGACTTGGATTTCAGGCCAGCAACAAAAATACTCTGAGAACTATGTTTCTTGGCCTAGATTTGACAGCAAGTTTTGTACATGCATTCCTGTAACAACTGTGCTTATCCTAATGCTGTTAAGACATATTCAAGCTCATGTTGTAGTTTGATTTATTCACAGTAGCTGCACAAGAACAAGAATTTGGATGGAGACCCCGATTCCTTTGTATGCAGAATCCTTTCATGCAGTTTTTTCTTAGCTAACTGAAAATAATTAGGATCATAAATCATAATGCATTTGTCCTGAATGTCATCTTAACAGGGATGATGTTAGTGGGAGCTCTGCATTGTTAGAACTTAGTTTGAAACCTTGCAAATAGTAATTTCAGAGCTTTATGTTGCTTTGATAGGTGGCGACTCTGGTTTAGTAGTTCTGGAAAAGTCAAACCTGTGTAGTCATTATTTCCAGTAACTTGCAGGAAGTTTAGCATGGATTCCACATTGCTGCTGCTTCTCCACCAGTTAAAATGTTTTTGGGGTGTTTGGTTGGTGTTTTTTTTTTCTTCCATGATATACAGATGGTGATTACAATCATGCAGTTTTTTTAAAGTAAGGAACTATAAAGGATATTGGTAAGGAATAGCCAGGGAGTCACCTGCTCAAAACAAACAACACGAAGCTCTGGTTTGCTTCTGCAGTTTTAACTAAAACATTTTCCTGTGAAACCCATCTGTGTTCCCTGAGGTCTCAGAATCTGCCCAGCAGGAACCAGGGAGGGCGCAGCCTGTTCTTTTTGGCAGCCAAGTGCAGGACTGGTTCCCTGTGGCTGCTCACACCTGGTGGGGGTTAACACCACACGGCTGCGTGCTCCCTGTCCAGGTCCAGGGGGACAGGGGAAGAGGAAAGGAAGAGTAAAAGCAGGAAAACTTTGTGGTTCCATCAGTTCCAGGTGGGTTGGACACCCCTTCACATGAGTGCAAATGGTGGCCTGCACTCCGCTGGCAGAGGGACGGAGAACACAGCGTCCGTTGCGGCACGCCGCTTGGCTGCTGTGGACTCCAGCTCATCCCGGGGCGCCAGCGTGTCCCGTATGGTGGCACGATTTCATTCCGGACATGGGGATCCACTGTTAACTCTGCCACGCAGCTGCAGCCGGCCACGGGTCCCCTTGGAGCATGTTCCTGCGTGCCAAAAAAACCCAGAGAGCCTGGAAAAACGAACGAGCCTGTTTTCTTGACAGCCACCTCTAGAGTACACAAGTTGCCCAAACAGTTTTAATTATTTGCTATTCCTTGTTTGGGTGTTGTCATTATCTGTGTGCAGGGTGAGTTTTTTTGGGGTTTTTTGGGTTTTTCTTGTTTTTAGAAAAATTATGAAAAAACAGCAGAAGTTATCCAGAGTGAATTATTTTTTTTTTAAATAAATAAGCCTCACGCACATTTTTGCCAGTACGGTCCCACAAAATACAGAATTTATTCACTGCCAGGTTTGATTGGTTTTGTTTTTGTTTTTTTTTTTTTTAAAGTTATCAAGTTACTTCTACCATTTCCTTATTTTCTTTGGATTTAAAGGAGCACGTAAGCATAGCATAAACTGTAAACACCTGGCCAGTTTTTCTTCTACTTTGCCACCTCTTTAGCCCTTTGCCATCTTCAAAACGAAAAAAAAACCAACAAAAATCCCAACCCTCAAAAAGTTGTATTTAATTACCAAAGCACAACAACCTGCATTAAAATACCAATTTTCAAAAAAAAACAACCCAATAACTAACGCAGCCAGAACTTCTGCTCTGACCTCTGCAGCGCAGCAAGCCCTGCAGAGCTGAATCTCGCTGCACCCCCCCAAAAAACCCCCCCAAAAAACAACAAAACCCCCCACTTTGCCGGGCTGGCAGCACTTCTTAAAGGGGTCCAAACTGACAGACTCGGCCTTTCGCTGCCTTAATTGCGGCACCCCCCAGGTCAGGCAGAGATTAACGACTTCGCAGGTGGCTGAGCGTTTCTAAGCGATTTTTCACGGACGCTGAAGCGACTGCTGCTGCCAGGCCCCAGCTGCCATCCCGTAATGGCTGCCAGTCGTGACGTCACTCGGCACACGTCACCTTACACCACCCCGGCCGCTGACGCAACGCTGCCAACAGCGCCCACGCCGAGCCCCGGCCCCCCCGCGGCTGAGTTTACCCCTCCCCGCCGCAGGCGAGTCCCTGCGGGGCCGCCGGGACCACCGAGCCCGCTCACCCACGCGCCTTCCCGCGCGCCGCGCGAGGGGGGCTGCCGCAGCGCCAGCCCCGCCCTCCGCCGCACGCCTTTTGGCGCGAAAACGCCCCCGAGGGGAGGGGGAGGAGGGGCCGGCGGGGCGGGGCTCTGCCAGACGGCGGTCGCCCATTGGCCGGCGCGGCGGCGCACGTGGGGTGCGGTGGCGCGAACCGGGCTGGGGGCTGAGGCGGCGGCCGGGATGGACCTGGCGGTGGCGGCGGGGGACGCGGGCGCGGCCCAGCAGCACCAGCAGCTCCGCGATGAGGTGGCGGAGAAGTGCCAGAAGCTGTTCCAGGACTTTCTGGAGGAGTGAGTGGAGAGCGGCCGGGCCTGGCGGCGGGCGGGCGGGCGGGCAGCGCCTCACAGAGGGGGCCGCCATTTGGCGAGGGGGAGCTGCTGTCAGGGCCTGCCGCCCCGGCCCCTCGCGTTTCAGGCAGAAAAGCTCTCTGATGGCGGCGCCCGCCGCTGAGGCGCTGCTCTGCCGTGGGGTGTCTGCCTGCAGAGCGGCTCGCGTGGCTGGCAAAACTCTTCCCGGAGAACTTTGGCGGGACTTTGCGAGGGGACGTTTGGCCCCTTTTAGCAAAGTTTTGTGACAGCCAGGTTGAAAATGCCTGTCGTGGCTTGGTTGCTGCCCCTTAATACGTCCGACTGCCCGTGTTTTGCATGCCGTCAGCAGCGAGCGAGGAAACTGCTAATGAGTGAGGAAACTGCTAACATCACCCTGAGGAACACAAACCCCAGTTTGCTGGGGCAAAATCATTGTTAAGCCATAAATAAAATTCAGTATGGAATGCAGGCCCTGTGCGTCGGCGCTGGGGTGTTGAGATAACGGATGTAGCAAGGGGGGGGGGGGGGGGGGAAAAAAACTGTTGGAAAAGATGTTCGCAAGGGACTGTGGGATGCCGTCGTTCTCTTACACGCCACTTAGCGTGTGTGATCCTTCTCTTTCCCTCCTGAATTCGGAAGTATTCAGCTGCAGTGTGATATGTAACCATGAAACGTTTTCCTGAATCGCTTTTAGGTTCCAGAACAGCGACGGGGAAGTCAAATATTTGCATGATGCTGAAGAACTGATTCGGCCGGAGCGGAACACGTTGATCGTAAGCTTTGCGGATTTGGAGCAGTTCAATCAGCAGCTGTCTACCACTATTCAGGAGGAATTTTACAGGTAAACCGTAGAGATTACCTGAGAGCTGAGCAATGTTGTGGTCTCAGGACCATAACACCTTACATGTAAAAAAACAAGAGGTTTATCTGCTTTCTGTATCCTGCAAATACTTAGATTTAAGAATTTTTTTTTTTTTACTGGATCAAAACTTACTGCTTAATGGATTCCTCTCTGGAAACTATTAGTTAACTAGGCAATTGCCTTTATTCTGGTAAAGAGGTAGATGGTTGGTATGGGAATACAAAATAAGCTCTAGAACTTCTTGCTCTGAAAATACTTTATTGAGCCAGTGGCTTATTTTGAGGATCTGCTTCTTAACATAAGGATAAAAGTGTGATAAAATGAGACTTTTAAAAGTCCATTTTCAGACAATAAAGCAAATGGCATTATTATGAAGTAATCTCCTATTTAGATTAGCTTTTGTGTGTTCTTACTCATTGTGGCAGCAAAAGCCAGAAAGTGGAATTATCTGGTACGGGCCTAAAGCAAAGAAGGCATTTTGGTAGCTTCTATAAAATCTGACCTTTTTTTCTGTATTTCAGGGTTTACCCTTACCTCTGCCGAGCAGTCAAGACCTTTGCTAGAGACCATGGAAATGTTCCTTCAAACAAGGACTTCTATGTTGCATTCCAAGATCTACCTACCAGACACAAGTAAGACGATTATTAATTCCAGAAACTTGTGCATTTTTACTACTGTGAAAAAAGTGTCAAAGCATACTGGAAACATTTTGGTTATATAGTGTGAAATTCACAGTTGACCAGTACAATTGTGGGAAGTTTCCCGATCTGGTGCAGGATATTTTTTAAAACAGTTTTTCATTTGTGAATCATACTTAGATACTTATATTTGTCATATTCCAGAAACAAATGTAACTTCTCTAATTTCAAAAAGTGATTTACAGTATGTTGCTTTTGAAGCACCAGTGAAGTAACTCTTGTATTGATTTGACCTTTAGTAGTAATGTAAAAGTTTAAGTAAAATCATAAAATGAGCAAATATTTTAATAACTTTGTTGCTTTTGGCTGTTACAACTGTTCAGTCACAGACTGAGTGAAACTATGTTGCATCTTCATATTTGGGTGGTACCCCGCACCTAAAAATGTCAACTCATGAATTGAAACAATATGAATTTCTCTTTTAAACAGAATTCGAGAACTGACATCAGCCAAAATTGGCTCACTGATGCGTATCAGTGGGCAGGTGGTACGTACCCACCCGGTCCATCCTGAGCTTGTAAGTGGAACCTTCCTGTGCCTTGACTGTCAGACGGTGATTAAAGATGTGGAACAGCAATTTAAATACACACAGCCAAACATCTGCAGAAACCCAGTCTGTGCCAACAGAAGGAGATTCCTGCTGGACACAAACAAATCAAGATTTGTTGATTTCCAAAAGGTACAGTGGTGAGGCTGGGGAGGATGACGAACAGTGTTGTTCTTGTGGTAGTTGAAAGGTGTTGGTTGTACTGCTACACGCAGAAGACAATTTTGGTTCTGTCAACATCAAGAAAAGACCTCAAGAAAACCCACTGGAGTGTCTGGAAGTAGTTTCTGTCTATGGAAGGCTTATGTTTAAGCATGGGAAATTATGAAAAATATCAAAGCAGTTTTGTTTCATTACATTTATTGTCTACGTAAGTCACTAAAAACCCACATATTCAAGCCATTGTCAGTTTTTCAGAGGTACATCCTGTGTAGTTGTTTTATACGACTATGAAAAGAGGTGTCTTTAGTATCTGCAGTGTTTTGCTCTTCCAGATTGATTTACTTCGCCAGATCCTCAGCAAGAATATTTTGTGTTGATCACATTAACTGGACTCTTCAAGTTGTTTTTCCTAGACCTCAGAATTGTTAGTGTGGCCCCTGTGTAGCCTCATCTTAGATACTGATTAGTGAAGGGGTTTTTTTGCGTGTTTGTCTTATTGTAAGAGGATTTTCATGATTGACACGGATGGTGAAGCAAATGCCACTTACTGTTAGCAGCTTAGCTTTTGAAGCAGTTTCAAATTTGGTGACATGCACTAAGTGCTTAATATTTTCTCCCTCCCCAGGTTCGCATTCAGGAGACGCAGGCCGAGCTGCCGCGCGGTAGCATCCCTCGCAGCGTGGAAGTGATCTTGCGTGCAGAAGCAGTGGAGTCTGCGCAGGCAGGTGACAAATGTGACTTCACAGGGTCACTGATTGTCGTGCCTGATGTGTCCCAGCTCTCAACACCAGGTTTGTTGCTGCCGCTTGTCATCCAGGTGACATGTCCCCCCTGCTCGTTCTGGGAACTGCTGTTCTGACTCCCACTTTCATGGCAGGGGTGCGCGCAGAAACTGGCTCCCGGGTGAGCGGGACAGAGGGCTATGAAACCGAAGGCATCCGAGGACTTCGTGCCCTTGGAGTCAGAGAGCTGTCATATAAGCTAGTCTTCCTAGCTTGTTACGTTGCACCAACAAATCCACGGGTGAGTCTGGGAAGAAAATAGATTTTAAAGGTCTTGATGCTTTCTGCTCTGTATGGTTTTACCTCAAATTAGGGAGCGGGAATGGGTAAAGCTCTAAATTTGCATGTGTGCCACCTTCCTGTGCATTTCAGTATCTTTATATACTGACTGATTTATATAGCAGGGGTTTTTTTTCTTATCTTTATTGCTTCCACAGGTATGATTATTTACCAATGCTATCAATTTATTCTAAAGAGCTAAATGATCCATATATTTCCTTTCAGCTTTCATCCGTCCCTGCAGCATTTCCCTTTCCTCCAAGAAATCCTATTGCTTCATTTTTTCACAGGGAAAACTACGATCCTTCTTGTTCCCTCTGGTTTATCATGTAACATCTTAGGATGTTACTACAGCGTAATAAGTAATACTGACTATGGCTGAGTTTTAGCATGATATGATATGGCATGATATTTAATCTATAATTCTGCTAGCAGCTTCACTGCCACATAGGATAAAAATAATATCTGTTATTTTTTGAGTGTAGAATTTTCCTGTCTCATTCCAGAGTAATGAAAGACCTTGTAAATTCCAGTTAATGAAGGCTGCTTACAAAAGCAAATTTTAGCCAAAGGGAGCTGTATTGGTTTACTCTGTCTTTAATCTCTGGACGAGCATTTCTCCTGGGTTTTTCTCACTAACTGAAGTTATACTCCATCGATTTTGCCCCCTAGGAAATTGTCTATTGGTTATTAAAGGTATAAGGTGAGGAGCTCCCTTAGCCTAAGGTCAGCTTTTGTGAATGTGTTCCTTGTTCCTCCCATTCAGCTTACAGAGCAAGTTAGTCTAACCTCCTGTCTGCAGTACTCGCATTCAGTAGTGACCATGTTAGGACTTTTATTACTTTTGTTTCTTTTTGTTCCTTTGTTTAGTTTGGCGGAAAAGAACTCCGAGATGAAGAACAGACTGCAGAAAGCATTAAAAATCAAATGTCTGTGAAAGAGTGGGAAAAGGTGTTTGAAATGAGCCAAGATAAGAACCTTTACCATAACCTGTGTACCAGCCTCTTCCCCACTATCCATGGTAAGAGTCCAGTTGAAAAGATTACTTCTTCTTGATGTCTGGATAGTGCCATTTTGGGAAAGCTTGAAAGCCCTGTTCCCACTACCACAAGCCTCCCCTCCAGCACTGGTTATGCTTGAAAAGAAGAATCTATTTCCTGAGTTCTTGCCGTATTTAGTCATTAAGGCCTGCAAGACTAGTCAGAATGGTTAGTTTTGCTATTGGGTGATCTGCTACTAAACTCTACAGTTGCTGGTTGGATATAAGCTTTATTTTAATGGGTGACATTAAACACACCTTAATGGGTGTCTTTCAAAAGGTTTAAGGGTTCCAAACATTTGTATACTGGGGGGGGGTGTGTGTGTGTTTGCAGTTGTTTCTGGCTCAGAGCTAGTCTGAGGACTTACTTTGGTTATGCCTGAAAAGTTTGATCAGCTGAATTTGGTCCATATTCTCAGCCACTACAGCATAAAGGAATTCTGCCGCTTTCTGACTCGTTTTTCCCTGAAACTATGTCAAACACACAAATGGAGTTCTAGTGGATGTTTAGCACATAGGTAAATTCGGAGCAGATGTGCCCAAATGATCTGAAATTCCAGCGGGCAGAAGGTCTTTTTTTAAATAGGAAAAATGTGATGTTTTCTTTGGATTTTCGGTTGACTGCATTTTCTGGGGCAGGTAATGATGAAGTGAAACGTGGGGTCCTGCTGATGCTTTTTGGAGGAGTTCCTAAGACCACTTCAGAAGGCACTTCATTGCGTGGGGACATCAACGTTTGTGTTGTTGGTGATCCAAGTACAGCCAAGAGTCAATTTCTAAAGTAAGCATCTCATTAAAACTCAGTATTTAAATATTGTCCAGCGTGACTAGAGCTATAAATGTGTACTGTGCCTTTTCTATGTTGAACGAAGGAAAGGGAAGTGAAATATTTGAGAACGTTTTCCAGGAATTATTTGGATGTGGTTGAATTACTTGAATAGGTCTGAAGCAGACTCAACAAGCCCCTGTGGTAGTAACAAAGAATGAATTAAGACTTTTTTATTGTTCTTCAGGTAGTTATGAAAGTATGGATTTCCAGATATTTTCAGAAGATACTGAATATTAAAAATAGAAAAATTATTGCGTATCTTAAAATATCAGAGATAGATGATTTTTTTTTCTCATCTGTTTTTAGCTTAGTCTAATTTGGTAGGTCCCAACACTTTGGACAAATAGACAGCTATTAACCCTGAAAAGTATTTATGTCTTATGCTACGTCTTATGCTATAATGCTTCTTTATTTGAAATTCTATTTAATATGGTTTTATTTTATTGTGCTGCTCGTTTACCTCTGAGTTGTGCTCCATGAAGCCGAGGCCCTTGCAGCTTACACTACAATTCAGAAAAGTAGAGGCACCACAAGAACTGCCTTAGGTCGCCTGTGGTTGGTCTCGCTACGTCCTGCTACGAAGTCATTTGTTCCCTTGTGCTGACATTTACCTGACCCATGAGGAGCTGTGTCAGCTTGTGAAATCAGCAAAAAACTTGTGGGAGGAGGTCTGGGTGGTTTTTTTTCTGCTGGGGTAACCCCAGGTGAATAACAGACCTGTGATACAGTGCAGTTAGATAAGGACTAGTTTCCAAGGCTTGCTCAAACATCATTAGAGGTGGGAAGGTCTACCTAAATAAAAAAGCTTCCTTGAAGGCAGGGGGAAGTCCTGGCCTGAAAGGTTGAAAGCAACACTGCATTACAGTTATCTTGTTTCTGCAGGTTTTAATCGGACTTTTAAAAGTTTGTGCAACACAATTCCACAGGCATTATTAACAGGCATTATGTTATTTCTCTCCACAGGCATGTGGACGAGTTCAGTCCTCGTGCTGTGTACACCAGCGGAAAAGCTTCCAGCGCTGCTGGTCTAACAGCAGCTGTTGTAAAAGATGAAGAGTCTCATGAATTTGTCATTGAAGCTGGAGCACTGATGCTGGCGGATAATGTGAGTCCAGGAACTAGAGATTCCTGCGTCCCTGGAACGGTTTTGATGATTGACCAAAAGCCCCAAATTGTCTTAATGACGCTTTTTTTCCAGAAGTGCTTGAATTTGGGTAACTTACTGTTTTTCATTCTTCCACTGCAGGGGGTTTGTTGCATTGATGAATTTGACAAAATGGATGTGCGGGATCAAGTGGCCATTCATGAAGCAATGGAGCAGCAGACTATATCCATTACTAAAGCAGGAGTAAAGGTAGCTTGTGCTATTCCTCTGCTTGTCTAGTCTGTATGATCGCCTGACTGTTTGCTGCATGTACTGATCCAGCATCATCCGTCAGACTTCCGTGTCAGCTCTGCAGCTGCCTCACTGTGGCAGGAGAGAGAACACTTACCTGAAAAGTTTTTGTGCCACACAGCCCAGAAAGAATCAGAAGTGCTATTGAAATTAAAAAAAGAGAGAGTAGTGGGCAGGTAACAGAAAATGGAAAAATCCTGACCTTAAAGTAACCCCAAAAGAGGATATAGATTTCTCTGTGTTTGTAGAAGTAAAGCGTGTATTTGCACTGTTAAAAACAGAGTGTTTTGAAAAGCAGTTTTAAGGGCTTGTTTCAGTATTGCTGGCAAGAGTGTGGCGATGTTAAAATACTGATTCATCATGCTGTGTCTTGGGGCTGTTGAGAAAGGGCTGATGAGAAGAGTTTGAGCTCTTGGGGAGTGATTGTTTTAATACCTCCACTCAAACTCCATCTAAAAGTTTTTATGCTGACCTATTTGAATTGCATTGAGTTGGTTTAGCACGTGGTCACATATATCATTCTATTTTCGTTTTTATTTTATTTTCGTTGTCAGGCTACCCTGAATGCCAGGACCTCCATTTTGGCTGCAGCAAACCCAGTTGGTGGGCGCTATGACAGATCCAAGTCACTGAAACAGAATATAAACCTGTCGGCTCCCATCATGTCTCGATTTGATCTCTTCTTCATCCTTGTGGATGAATGTAATGAGGTAATTTTAGGGAACTATAGAATAATTTATGTCAGAAAAGACCTCTGGAGGTCTCTAGTCCAACCTCCTGCTCAAAGCAGATCATTGCAAACAGGTTGCCTAGATCTTGACCTGCTGAGTTTTAGATATCTCCAAGGATGGAGATTCTGCAGCCTCTCTAGGCCTGTACAGCAATGTTTGACAACCGTCATGTGTTTAAAAAATGATGACTTTTATGTCTAATCAGAATTTCTCATGGTTCAGTTTGTGTTGGTTGCCTCTTGTCCATCTGCACTTCTGAGAACAATCTGGTTCTATCGCGTTTGTACTTGCCAATGAGACAGTTGCTTTCTTTTCTAGCTGAACAGACCCAGCTCTTTCAGCCTCTCCTCGTACATAATGTGCTCCTGCCCTCTGACTGTCTTGGCGGCCCTCTGAAATTTTAGGTGAAGCTGAACTCATGAGACTGTCTTGCTTCTGCTTTTCTTCTCTGTCTGCAAAGTTAAAAGCTGGCAGTACAAGTTTGAACATGCTGTGCTGAACACAAAGATACTGCCTTTTCATCTTGTAGTGATTTGACCTGCAGACTTCGAACCATTAGTCATTTTTACAAATCCCTGGTCGCTGAGGCTAAGACTGCTACCACCTGTCTATGTGGTGTTTGCCTTGGGAACGCGTGAGATGCAGAGATTAATCTTGGTTCAGTGCTATTCTCTCTACTGTTTTCCTCACAGTGATTATTCTAATTGAGAAGGGACTGATGAAAAAGAGACAGAGTAGGCTGAAAAGGAAGAAAGCAGTTCCCACGCTGTAAAGTGCTGCTTTCTGCCTGTTCTATGGCTGACTTACAAGGAGAGTTCCAACAGGTTATAAATCCTAAAACTGCCTTTTATCCTTTCTCTGCTATGTTTCCTTATATTAAAAACCTCCAGGGCATTCTCCTGGCTTTTCTGGCAGGGAGTCTGGCTTCTGGAAAGATTAGCCACGAGAGGTGCCAATGAGGGAGGGCAATGGGAATGAAGAATATAGCTGTTGTTTTGATATTTGGCTGATGTCGTGAAAGTAATCTGACAGAGCAATAATATCCCAGGTTACAGATTATGCCATTGCCAGACGCATAGTGGATCTGCATTCCAGAGTAGAAGAATCTGTTGATCGTGTCTATTCATTAGATGATATCAGAAGGTATCTGCTGTTCGCAAGACAGTTTAAACCAAAGGTAATTCTATGTTCTTGTGCGAGTTGTTTTATATGAGGTGATCCAAAGGAATAGTCACTCTGTATCATGCTTTATTCCAGCAAATGCAAAGGCACTTAGTGTAGTGTTCTTTCAAGAAAGGAGCTGTAAACTCAGTTATTGTCTAGAAACAGCATATTTTGGAGCCATGTACTTATTTTGGGGGTTTTTTGAACTCCTGAAACCCAGCCAGCCCAGCTGTGGCTATGTTATAATCAGTAGTTTTAACCACTTTGGCAGTTCTTAACCTCTGGCTAGGACAACTGAGGGGTCATTTCACAGCTTTCTCATACTGCAAGGGCACGGGTTACACAACACGGCTGCTGCAGTTTTGTATTTTATTGACTTACTGCTTAATCCAACAGTTTGTTGGGCTTTATTTGAAAAGGGTATTGTTCCTCAATATTTCTTTGCTTTTTTTGTAGTAAAATACAGAACATGGGAAACTGCTCCAAGTATAAATTTCTGTGGTCTATCCAAAGAGCAGTTTGGATGAGCTGCGTGTTAGATTTTTGAGAAGTTCTTCTAAAGTAGTTCTCAAATATAATGAGAGGACACCTTCCCTTACAGAGTTTTGAAAATTCCCATTTCATTTCCTTGTGGTGGGAAGTTTGTTTTTCCATTTGGGTCCCTGTATGTCCAGATAAACTCAGGTTCAAAAGTGTGTACACAAAGCTGTAGTCGGTGTTAGTGTGTTTAATGTATGCTTGTGTGTGTGTTTGCATGCAGAATGAAAGGTAAATAAACAGAGAACAAACTAGTAGAGAACAGACATGTAGCAAGTCGGTGGAACAGAAAAATAGAAATTATCAAAAATCAGCTGTAAAATAATAAATGCATCAATGTACTTATTATTGTGATATAATTGTTACTGAAATAATTTTGACAGTATAATTTTAACATAATATGATTGACGTTTTAATGTATAGTATGTGTATAGCATAGAATATTTCAGACAAAAGCAGTAGCTAGCACAGAAAAGTCTGGAAACTGCCAATCTAGTGCAAGAAGCATGAACTTTAGTACTTTTAACATGGCAAACTGTCATACTGTCTTATGTCACAAAGATATCTAAGGAGTCTGAGGACTTTATAGTGGAGCAGTATAAGCGACTACGGCAGCGTGATGGCTCTGGAGTGACAAAGTCGTCCTGGAGAATCACAGTGCGACAGTTGGAAAGCATGATTCGGCTGTCTGAAGCTATGGCCCGGATGCACTGCTGTGATGAGGTAGCAGGCTCTTGATGAAAGTTTGTATAAACATTTACAAAAAAGTTGTGGGTATTCTGGCTTTGCTATTTGACTATGGTATTGTACATATTTAAATCCTGTGGGTGAGGAGGAGAGCTTGTTTTCACTTGTGATATGGTCATACTCAGCCTGAATTTGTGTGCCAGAAATACTGTTTTTAAGGTATGTCTTGTAAAACTGAGATCAGCTGGTCCAAACTGAGAAGATGCATGTTTTTGC
Source organism: Chionis minor (assembly GCA_013398295.1). Classification (NCBI taxonomy): domain Eukaryota; kingdom Metazoa; phylum Chordata; class Aves; order Charadriiformes; family Chionidae; genus Chionis; species Chionis minor. The sequence goes on from VZSF01002835.1 coordinate 175,941, forward strand.
ATTACAGTTGTATCAGCAGTCTCAGCCTGTTGCCTGCCAAATCACAACAAAGAGAAAGAACAATCATCTATTAGTATCAGCCAAGACTGTTGGCAGTGTCTCTCTCCTAATCTTGTGTAGTTTGTAATCTCTTACAGCTCTCTCCCACCTGCAATGTAAAAAGCCAAAGTTCATCGAAGTATCTGAACCTCCCTAAGAGTGTTTGTGATCTGAGCTCCTCCTCCCGTCAACCAGTGTTGAAACGTATATTGTGTTACGGCTATTATCCATCTAGTCCCTGCTTCAAAACTCAGCAGGTTTTTTGAAACGTTGATTAAGGGTTACGTGACAGATGCAGCGATAGAAACTTGCTCTCTGGTTGTGTAAGAAAGACACCCGCTGGGTTCTTTTTAATTAAATTCAGCTTATAAAGAAACAGATAGCTTTTAGCTTATGGCTCAGCTAGAGATGATTTTTCCAGTTTTTGCTTTTCAATTCCAGAGGAGAGTCACGTTAATTACAATTTTTTTTTCCATATTGTTTCTGTGCAGACCCGTTTCTTTCATGTTTCTTGCTCCACTGATCTTTCTTCAAAATGTTCTTGGCTTAAGTAAAATTTTTATTGACTCCACACAATCACTAAAGCCTGAAAGATTCATCAGGCTTCTTATTCCCTCCATAACCTTGTGTGAATTCAGAGTACTTATAGTGGGATATAATTTGACTGCAGAGTCTTTACTGCTTAGGATTAATCAGGTGAGATGGGTAGGAAGACCCTTCATCAGTTAGGGGTGAGTTTCTGGAGCTATTGGGGGGAAAAAAGCTTTTCATACTAGAAGAGCCACCGTGCCTATTTAATACATATTTCTTTAAATATTCCCCAGGTTCACCCGAAACATGTGAAGGAAGCTTTCAGGCTTTTAAATAAGTCCATCATTAGAGTTGAGACTCCTGACATCAATTTAGACCAAGACGATGAACAGCAAATGGAGGATCAAGAGGACCAAGATGGAGTCAATGGTAAATTACTTGTGGAGAATTTTTTCAAAGGGGAAAGTAATCTCAGCCTTTACAGCTTACCTTGTGTGAATATACACTTCCCTTCAGTTTCTCAAGTATTATCTAATAAGGTCTAGGAATCCTGACTCCTGTTCTTAACTCTTAGTTCTTCAGCCTCCTTGTGGGTCTACTCAGCTGGTTGGTCAATGCAACACTTTTCAGTGGCTCAGAGTATTTATTAAACAGTTAAAAGACGTTGCAGACCTGAACCTGGGCATGTGTCCAAACAGGTGAGGCAGAAGCTCCAGCTGGGGCCAACGGTCTTGTCAATGGGATCAATGGCCATTCTGAGGACACGAACAAGGATGCTGCACCCAAAGCTTCTCTTAGACTGGGCTTCTCTGAGTATCGGCGAATTTCTAATCTCCTGGTGCTGCACCTTAGGAAAGCAGAAGAAGGTAAGAATGTGTTTATTAAAAAGATCCTGAGTTGTGTTGCCATGTGTGCATTGGCTCTTTACGTAAAACAAATTTACCTCAAGCTCACAAGGGAATTTTTTTAGCTGTGAAGAAAACTGTGTCTTTCAGACGCCTTAGAGAGAAAGGGCTTGAGCAAAAAGTTAGGATAGAAGGTTGCGATCACAGATCCTTGAAAAACGGTGCCACTTCCTCCTGTATGTTTTTCAGTGTAATTTGGTAAATGTTACTGTGTGAGTAAAATCTTTGCTGCTTAGCACCCTGAAGTACTTTAGACGCGTTGACCTCTGCAGAGGTTCACAAACTTGTTGCTCTGAGTGAGCTGATCCCACTGTGCTGCTGGGGTTCGGCACAGGTAGCTGCATGGGTTCAGGCAGTAACTGTTACTACATCTTAGGCTGTGGCACTTGGGATTTTCACTCCTGCTGAGACACCAGGCTTTGTAGCTCAGGTGTGACCCTGTAGGCATGTGGCTGTACCACATCTGGTGATATGAATTGGCTTCTTGGACTTTCTAGCTTTGGTATTTTAGTCATTTGTCAAGACCCAGTAAATCAAGGAGCATGTCAACAGAGCAGATCCAGAAAAGCAGTTGTAGCATATGCTGGTTTAACCTAGCTAGAATAGTTGGCAGCAATGAAAACTGTAGCCAGAGCTTTAATGTATGCCAGCAACCACAGCCACAAGTATATACTTAACCAGTAGGTGCCAAATGGCTGCTGCATCCTCTCTTGGGGAGAGGAAATGTTTCAGTCGCTGTGATGAAATGCAGCAGATGTCTGATAGCTTACACCAGTGCTACAAGGTTTTTGAACGAGTGCAGGAACTGCAGTATCTGTTCAAAATACTGAGTATTTGCAGAAGGGTGACCTCTGCAGCATTGAATGCCAGTGATTTTCTTTTGCCCTGAGAGGAAAGTTTTACAACTGCTTTTTCTTGAAGCTGAAGGCAGTTGCTGGACTGCTCATTTTAAGTTGTAAGGCACATGAATGCATAGAACTGACAGCTTCAATTCTCAATCTAGATATCTCCAATTAAACTGTGATACAACAGCCTCATGTACAAAACATGCTGATTTAAGAACCAGAAGAAAGTCTGATGTGGTATTGCATGTTTCTCTCTTCAGCATTGTAAATGTTAACATAGAAATCTTTCTGTCTTATGGTTTGAATGGTATCTTACTGCTGCTGTTTATGCAAACTATTTTCCTTGCAGAAGAGGACGATTCATCATTAAAGAAGAGTGAACTTATTAATTGGTATCTAAAGGAAATTGAATCCGAAATAGAATCTGAAGAAGAACTAGTAAATAAAAAGAAGATCATAGAGAGAGTCATTCACCGGCTTACACATTATGTATGTATAGAGATGTGTGGATAGTGAAAAAGGGTTTTAACTTATATAGTGCAATGATTCATTTTTAACAGAATACATTGCTAACTTGAGAAATGTGGTTTGTGCTTCCATATTATTGACTGATGCAGTATAAATGCCTTCTTTGTTTAATACCTGTTAAAAATAATTATAGAGAAAACACTGAAATAAATTACAGATATGTATAAGTGAAAGTTAAAAGTGCCGTATTATGTCCCTATAGAAGTGTAAGTGGTATTTTTCTGTAGTTCTATAGTGTTAGTTATACATTAGGATACAGAAATGCTGCAAACATCACTTTATTCAATAGATAGCTTTAAGCCATGGGGGCACAGGGGCAGTTTGGAGGAAGAAGTATAAAAATATAAAGTACTTTTCATTTTTAAAGGTACAAAACTACTAGACTGAAGTGATCCCAGAAACAACATATAAGAGACCACAACACCACAGAACGTAATTGTTAAGATTAGGAACCTGTTAAAAAGGGAGTTCACAATTAAAAGGGTTAAATAATTCATCAATAAGAGGTGCTACCAGTTTAAAAAGGAGATGCCTTTCAAAAAGTACAAAGAAAACTTTATTGTTTTGGTTTGAATACAAATATTTGTCTGTTGCAGGACCACATTCTGATAGAACTGTCCCAGTCAGGACTGAGAGGATCCAGAGAAGAGGAGACTTTTGATGAAGATCCATACCTGGTTGTCAACCCCAACTATCTGCTGGAAGACTAAGGGCTGTGAACTGGATTGTAGAACTGACTAGTTACATGTTGGAAAATGCATTCTTTTCTGCATTCTTGCAATGGTTGCTGTATAGCTAACATCTTAAATTTCTACGAATGCTTTACTGTGGAATGTGCCAACGTGCGGTTAGTAATATATATGCTCATTTACACTGAGCATGCCTGGAAAGTTTTTAAAGAAGCGACACACTTATATATTAGTTTTGTAATTAATTCTGGGTTTCACTGCCATCATCCAGATGCAGGAGAGAGACATTCAGTAGCTCTTTTCAGCCTTAAGCTATGTAGATGCTTCTGTTTTAAATGAGAGGAATTTTGCATTGTTCTTCTATTGTATTTAGTAGACTTTTTATGCCATAGGTTTTTACTGCTTTTCTTATTACCATAAATAAAATACCATTAAATGTCTAGACATCCCTGGGGGTGGATTTATTGTCACTTGTATGTGGGATTGCTATTTTCTATGCCTATGCTTTGAGGCTGAAAAAATAGTGACCTAAATGCTTAATGTCTTATGAAAGATTAAATTTTCCTGGATGACATGCTGATTTTTAAGAAGAGAAGGTTTTTTTAAAAACTTCCAGTGGTGGATAATGAGAAACTTTGATTGCTTCTCTTTCTTTTTAGATGGACTAAAGATGAATATCTTCCTGTTGCATATGTAAAATAGATAATTGAAAATAGCCAAGCCCAAAGCAGGGCTTTAAGTCACATGAGAACCCCCCATCTTGATAATACCTTGACTTGTAAGTGAATTGACAACTGCCGTCATTTGTAATGGATTTTTAAGACTATATTTGTAAACTTGTTTGTAGATTTTTCTACACAAAAATGTTACTTCAATTTCTGTTGTTCTCAATTATTTGGTATGGGATTATTAAATAATCTATTAAGAACTAAAAATACTTGAATATTTGTCACATCAACCTGATACCAGCACCTAAGAAGAAACAGATGTAATAGCATGGAAGATACGAGAGCTATGTGCTTTAAGTATAAATTCTGTGAAATAACCATTTCTGAAGCAGGTCCAGAAATGGAGCTGGTTTGTAAGACAGTTGTTGTTTTCCTGTTAGTCTCCTCCAGCTTTGGAAACATTACCTCAGTCTAACGAGGCATATCATTAAAGATAACAGTTACATTTATGGAATGGAAGGAATCATAAATATCTTCCTCCAGCGGCACTGCCCTATAAAGGTACAAATTCTAGCTGCAGTAACTTCTCTCCACTAATTTGTTTCATAAGCTGCATCTGGCAAATGCTACATTTTGTTAAAAATTGCCACCCACCTAGAGCAACAGTTTCATTTAATTCTATAGTGTTCATAATTTACTTTCAGAACAAGGACAGGAAGATGTTTGTATTTCACTTTGAGTTTCCCCCTCTACTTCCCCCCAAATCTTTGGTAATAAATATATTTTGCATGGAGAAAGCTAAGTAGTTTTTCTGCTTCTCCTTCCCCGGTTCTATATGCTTCATCAGGTAGGAAGGGTGTTCTGTTTCCGAGTTGAAACTGCTCTACTGAAAAATAAGCAGCAGGTGGTGCTGTAAATTTCCTCTTTAAACTTATTCAAACATCAGGGGGGAAAAAGCCCGAGAGTACTTACTTAGTCATTCATAACAGCAAGCACAATGTTTCAGCAAACTTTTTGAGGCTTCCTGAAAAAAAAAAAAAAAGAGCCACATGGGAATCAAATAAGGTCAAAGTTCAGAAGTTAACAATCCCCATATAAACTAGAAGATTGGCTATTTGAGTAACAGCAAATGTTGAGGTATGTTTTCTACTGTAACTTAAGATAATATTGCTTGACACAGCAGTAAATTGCTCAGATGACTTCAGGTATGCTTTAGACAAAAAACTGATTATTAAAAGAAACAATTGGGGACGTGGAACTGACTTTTCAATGTAGCTATGCAGAATTTTGTGTTTAGTTGATTTAAACGTGTTCTGTATTTAGGCAGCACAGACGGTGTTTTCAGGTAGATGTTCTCAGCTCTTCAGTTTGGCTGTATTTGACTGTAGAAAAGTCAAGCTACCTCTTCCCTGCGGCAGCCCAGGTAGGTGATCTGCGTGTGTCCACTCTGCTGAGAGAGCATGCGTTCTCAAGGCTGAAGGAAGGAGTACTTTGGAAAGCAATAAAATCATATTGTTCAAATTCCTCCATGTTATGGGGCATGAGCATGCACTCTGCTGCTGCTGCCTGAATTCATGTGACAACTGCTTTTCCAAGGGGGTAAGATACCATGTCTCAGATTTCCTTTATGCTCCCAAAAATTATAGTGCCAGCGTGCCTCTTGTTGGCCTGCCCGCCCTGAGCTGTGGTGGCACCCAGCCCCAGCAGTGCAGGTAACTCTGCTCTTGCTATTTTCTGCATCCAGAGCTGCGCTGGGATTCCTCTTGAGCCAAACGAAAGGCCAAGAGGAGATGAAAATTATTGTCTGCTTATTTTATCCTCTGAAGCGGAGGCAGTGTCAGCAAATGTCAATTGATGTTCAAGCATAAAGAGGAACCTGGGCATCTCAGAAAATGTTTTCATATGACCTTTCTCCAACTAATTGACAGTGTTTTTTGTATTGACCTATTTGTTCATTCATCTATTAATTGAAAGTCCTGATTTCATATCATTCCAGTGTCAGCTAGTTCTGGGAACATTTATCTGTGTAACAGATAATTTCAGTTAAACATTACTTCTACTGTAATATAAGTAGTTGTGGAATAACTGTTTCTGAAGCAGGTCCAGAAATGAAGCTGGTTTGTAAGACAATCATTCTCTTTCTGTTAGTCTCTCCCAGCCTTGGGACAGATGAGGAATTTCTTCAGAATTTTATCGCCATTGCTGGACCTCTACGCGGTCAGGTAGTAAACAGATGGCATCTGCAGAACCAAGTCCTACCCAAGGAAGAGCAGAGCCCTGCCGTGGCTGAAGCCCATGATGACCTGTGCCAACAAGATCTTGTGGCTTCCGAGCTGCCCCGGTACTTCTCCCACCTTCGTGAGATAGGGGTGACGCATTACAGAATCTTCCTGCCATGGGTGCGCATTCTTCCGAAGGGGGATGCCAGGAAGCCAGATGAAGCTCAAGTGCAGTGCCACCAGGAGCTGCTCAAGACCCTGGTTGCTGCAGACCTCAGGCCGGTGGTAGTTCTGCATCACCAGCGTATCCCTAGTGCTGTGGCTGCGCAGGCTGCAGGTAGGAAAGCCAACGCTTTTGCTGACCTTTTTGTGGAGTACGCGGAGTTCAGCTTCCGTGTTTTTGGGAACCTGGTCGATGCGTGGCTCACCTTCAGCGACCTGCCGGAGGTCCTTAAAAGCCTGCCTTACGATGACTCCCAGTACCGAGCCCAGGCCCTACTGGCTGCTCATGAAAGAGCTTACACCGTCTACCACAAGAAATATTCGCCGGCAGGTAAGGAGAACGGGGAGAGGGATTTTTTTTTTTAAATATGACTTTTTCACAAATATTTTGTGATTAAAATTAAATGGTAACTGCTACGTGCAATCTCTGTGCTATCAGTGCTCTCAGAATTACACAGAAATCCTTCAGTAACAGGTTCCTTCAAATCCCTTATTTTGATAGTTGTTTAATAATTTACTAGTAATTCCATTTAACCTGAAATGATAGCCAAAATAGTCAGGGATAACATATATATATGTGCACATGTATTTATGTTTAATCTTTTAAGCATCAGGAAAGTATTAGATAGCCTCCAGTTAATTTGAGCAGCAGAAACCAGTACTTTAAATCCAAACCTTGTAGTATCTCCATATGCTTTTTCTCTAAGGGCTGTTGTCCCTGGGCTCTTAATTTAAAGACCAGCAGGTGCCCCCGATGAACTGTAGTCTCATACTGTTGATATGCAAAACCTTAAATGTGTCCTATAATAAAAGTGGGACTGAGACACAGGAAGAATCTTTGATTTCTGCCCAGTCATCTCATTTTTAAAGCCTTAGTACGTATTTCAGTGTCATAGAAAACTGAGTTTGTGATTGCTGTTGTTTCAATTAAGAGAGGAAGATCGCGCCACCAGCCAGTGGCTGTGCTATAATTGCTTGTATACGATGGGCCCAGGCTTTTTCATTAAGGCATGATGTGTTCCCAAGGGATACAGCTTTGGAGGTCCAGGGCTAGCTGAAGAATCAGGTTCAAATTCAACTATCAGCCTTGCACCCAAAAGGTGGAAATTCTTGAAAACATACTGGCAAAATCCACTTAAACAAAACCGATCGTGGTTTAAAATGACATTTTGTATTTAATTGAAGTGAAATTATTTTATTTAACTTAAAGAAGCTAAATAAACTAACACAAAACAAAATATGTACTTTTTAGCTAAAAATGAAAATAAATTATCAGTTAAAATGTTTTAAAATTACTCAAATCCAGTCTCATTCTATTTTTTTTTCTGTGTACAATGAAAAAGCCATAATAATCAAGCAGGGTTTTAGATATATTTTTTGTGTATCTCTTCCTGAGCTATAGGAAAGACTAAAATTTCTGAAATGTACCTCAAACCATGAAGAAACAAGGCACAAGAAGTCTCCTGAGAGATAATAATAGTGTGACGAAGTCTGCAATGTCCTTTGTTTGACTTGCTGCATTGCAGACACTGGGATTTTTAAGTAATTAAATCTTAATTCCACCTGTGTGACACAGAGTAAGAGAATTTCACCTCTTTTATGATGGATACCCAGGATTTTCTAAGCAGCCGCACTCTCGGCTCAGCCTTCTCTGGGCTTGGAATTTATCTGTCCCAGGCAGACAATCAGTGGAACTGTCTGAGTCCTGTTTTTTCAAATATTTAATTAATTTATTTATTTTTAATTCCTGCATTTGCCAGAAATACTTTGCGGTACAGTTCACACTTTAGAAGTTTCCCAGCTTCCCTCCCATGTAACCTGTCCCCCCAGCTTACCGGCGCCCTGGTATCTCAGCAGCATCCAGCACAGAATGGATTTAAAAGAAAAACCCACTGTAGAACCCCCACAAAGGCACGAAAATCAAAGATATGGCTTCTAATTACGCCTGGAGTGGAAGGTCACCCACTGGATAGCTGTATTCAGATCCACCTTCCTGCAAGCAATAGTGCTAAAATGTTTCTGAGCCGTCATGATAACACAAAATTTGTTGGCAAAGACTCCTTGATCTCACTTTTCAATTTCTACCTCCTTCAACTCTCCGTTGAAATCATTGTGGGTATTCTGAAATCAGCTACCTAGGGCACTGTCTGGCGATAGACATCCTCAAGAATTTTCTACTGACTTTAAAAAAAACTGAAGTGAATGGAACTTTTTTGTTTGTTCTTAACACACTACTAACAGACTACCTCTTTTTTTCCAAGGTGGAAAGCTGTCCATTGCTTTAGGAATGAATAATATCTTGGATAGTGTTTCATCAGAATTGCTTTCAGTTTCTCTTCAGGTAACTCTTTAACAGAAATTAATTCCAAAATTATATAAATTTGATTTGATTTAACTTGAATTTTATGTACAAGATCAAGTGACATATTGCAAGTTATATAAAATTTTAGCAAATTGACCAATTTGGTAAATTTTATTTATTTGATTAGTTTGATCATGTGGAGCTTGCTGATTTTAAAAATTACTTCAGCGTCATTTCTTTACTAGTAAGCACTGATTAAGATGTACAGAGGCATATTTGATCTCATAATTGGCAATTTTAGCAATATACATGCTTATATGACAAGGTGTCTGCAAGAAGCGTACCCATTGTTACTTTCTTCGCAAGTCTACTTAGTGCACCACCAAAGGAGTAGATACTTTATTTTAAATAGCTGCTATTTAAAAAAATCTGCTTATTATCTTAAAACACAGACGGAGCTGTGCTAAAAGTGACGTAGTTGCACAAGGATGGCACAACATGAGGAGAACATAATCTCCACAAGACGATGACATCCTTTCTGTAAAGACCAAACCCTCTGTGAGTAGTCTTCACCCAGAGGAAGCTGATGTAGGATGTGGTGAACAAATGACAATGGAGGTTTTTTGCTTGTATTCACAGTTCTTCAAAATTTAGGAATAGGATAAGGCAGGTTGTAGGCATGACATTTCAAGGATCTAAGCAAGGTGTGGTTTGTAGGGAGGGGAAAGATGTATTAGATGAGCTGACTAAACTAAAAGACAACCTTGGACTGATAAATGAAGTAAAAGCTTATCAGGTGTTTTCCAACTTCATGAGCTGGTTTAATAAAAGACTACGATCTGTTCCCTTGAACTTGGTAACTTCTAGGGGGATAACACTTGTAGTTTGGAATGATTAAAGATTTGGAAGTGAACTTTCCCCAAAAGTTTATTGATAAGGCCTACCTGAACAACATAGTTGCAAAGGTTTCTCTGTCTGATTAATCACAGACTTCTTGAGTCTTACTAATTAAAAAATCAACTATAAATCATTAATATTAAATTCATAAAACACTCCTAGAATTTCATTTAGACCTTTAAATTTTTCTTTGTTTAATCGGAGAGATACAATACAGTCCAATACAGTCCCATAGAGTATCCGGTTTGTCTTCATTTTATTGTCCACAGGTCCCATATAGCTGTATGACTTCTTACTCCAGCGATGTATCTTTATCAAACATTTCGCAATTTTACATATTTTTAATGTGATACCTGCAAAAAATACGTTTTACATCCAAGATGATTCTTTTATTTTTCTTTTTTGCAGGATTCAGTAGACTTTCTGTCTCTCAGCCTTCAATACCGTTGTGGACATGAAGCGGATTTCTACAAGAAATTGAGTGTATTCCAGGTAACATTATGCGCAGTGTTAAAATTATAGCAGCAGACAACAGACTATAAATAGAAGGGGAATTTCATGTTTCTTGGTGCATGTCTAAACCGCTATGATTTGCTGTGAGAGCTCAGACAAGAGCTACGCTAGGAAACAGCTGCGTGCGGCTCACTTCTCTGTTGTTATTCTGACTTAAAAACAGGTGTTCGAAAATGCTGGAAAGGATCATCTTGGTCAGTGTTCATTATTGATGTATTAACATAATGGCACAATTATTTCGTCCAGGACTGAAAAATTAGCTGTTAGGCTAATACCTTTACATAAAAAGACACTGTTTCATTCTAGTGTGGGTTCTGCAATGGCGCTACCGAACTTCGCACCTCCTAATCAGTAGAGGCAATGCTAGAAATAATAACGAGGATGAGATTGCGAAAGGACCAGATCACATGGCAGCAACAATGTCAGTGATGCTATAGGCCACTATCTGATGTTAAACCTCTGGTAGTGAACTGCGTTCTTAAAATATGTAAGATGAGAGTCATCCAGCAACCGAATAGCAGAATGAGGAGCTGCCCATGTGACTCATTCTCTTTAGGGTCTCAGCATGCTGCAATTACTCTAGCAATCTGAAGTGGGTCAAATGTTTATGGCAACAAATACTTACCAAGTAAATTCTCAAAAAAGGACATAGTTCCTTGTGCCTTTTCAGTGAGAGGTCAAAACCCGAAAACTTCTGGTGTTTATGCTTTGATTTGCATTGGGCTTTTTTTGGATCAGAGAAAAAATGTGGGTGGTATTTCATGGTTACTGTGTTGATTTATGAACTTAACTCTGAAGAACTCGATCACTGATTCTCAGTCTTCTAGGTATTTCCTCTTCTGTGTTAAAAGCAACAAATGCCAAGAGCATTTGGTTTTACTAACTGGCTGATGCTTCTTTTCATACAAGTCTCTGACTTCTGGTTTTGCAGAATGTCTGGAAGGACAAAGAGATCTTGATTTTTAGTTTAAAGTTCCTTGATTGTGGTTCCATGGAAGAGAATCCTTTCATATCACTATCTGCCACTGTCACAGGTGAGTGACATCCTTCAAGGAAGGAGAGTTTTTTAGCTAAGCTCTGCATGGCAAATTATAAAGGAAATTCAAAATTGTCCAGTCCAGACCACTGCTATAAGATGAAATAACTTCATGGTTTCTTTCCTAGCCTTCTTGGAAAATTAAGGATGGATGGTGAGTGTTGAGGGAGGGGCAGGAGGAAACCTACCCCAAAGCTTTTCATCGTTTTCATCAGCCTCAAGTTGTGTCAGGGCAAGTTTAGATTATATATTAGGAAAAATTTCTTCACTGAAAGGGTGATGAAGCATTGGGACAGGCTGCCCAGGGAAGTGGTTGAGTCGCCATCCCTGGAGGTATGTAAAAGACATGTAGATGTGGCGCTTACGGACAAGGCTTAGCGTCAGACTTGGCAGTGCTAGGTTAACAGTTTGACTCGATGGTCTTAAAGGTCTTTTCCAACCTACATGATTCTGTGATTTTGTGATAATTTTTAGCATGAAGTTATAAATAAGTAATAAAGACCCAACGTATTTGATCTGAGAAAAATAGCTGTTAGTTATGAAAAGCACCAAGTTTCTAAAGGTGTAATTGTATGTACAAGTAGTGTCATGCAGTCCACGGCTTCTAAGTTGTGACTAAGTCTATCACTTACCATTTGTTTGTTTTCAGCTATTAATAAAGAAGAGGCACGTATCATTGGGTATGATGTTAACGAATTTCTCAACTTCTCATCTCATGTTTTAAGGTACGGTTTTTGTCCCTTAAATCAGATACTATAATAAAACAGTGTCCTCTAGAAACCTATGTGCAGGCAGACACCAAGACAGTTTCAGGGGTAAAGTCTGCTGTGAGTTGCTGAAAGGTCTGGAAAGGAATGCCTTTCTGCTGAGCCCGTTCTCTTGCTACTATAGGCAATCCTCTAACATACTATCACAGGCAATGTAATCCTCTTCCACTCCCTGGTTACACCTTCAAGCCAATAGTAACAAGTACATTCTCCAAGGCTTCGTTCTTTTCAAGAGCAAAATAGTTAAAAACAAAGTAAAACAAAATAAAACACAGTACGATACAATACAAAAAAAAACTTTCCTAGGAGAGAAGCCAATTGTGCCTATAGAAATGTAGATGTCATTGTGCAAGGAGATGCTAAGGATCACAGAAGAAGGATCGATGAGTTTTGGCTTATCTCATGGAAACTCATGAGAGCAGTTTTAGCATGTGAAATTGCTACACACCGCAAGGATTTTGTTTGCACCTTTGACTTAGCTATACTGAATTATGAGACTCTACCTGCAAAGAAATGCATTAGAGCGGCTCTTGAGCTGCTCTGCAGTTAGCTCATTGCACTCCACCTTCATCTGCTAGCTGGACGGCAGTAGGTTGAATTGATCAGATGACAAAGGAACTATACCCTAAGTGGCTGATGTAAGCTGAGCAGGAACCAAACGATTCTTTTATCCTCTGTGTTTGCAAGTTCTGTGGCACTGGTATCACCTTGGAGATTTTAACTTTTATTTTTATTCTATTTCCAGCAAAACAAATACTCTCCAGGAGAACCCAGACGCCATTCCTGCCCCTCGCTCCTCCTATCAAACAGTCTTGAAAAAGTTTGCTGAACAGTCTGAATTGGAGAGGGCTTCTTTTCTGCCAGGTGTTTTCCCAAGTGGTTTTCTCTGGGGCGTATCCACAGGTGCCTTTAACATTGAAGGAGCTTGGGCGGAGGATGGGAAAGGAGAGAGCATCTGGGATCAGTTTGGGCATGCAGGTCATGCCTACATGAACCAAACAGCAGATGTGGCATCCAACAGCTACTATAAAACCAGCTATGACATTTACCTACTTAGGGGTCTTCATCCTCAACTGTACAAATTTTCTGTATCCTGGCCTAGAATTTTCCCTGCTGGCACCAACAAGACCATCAACTCCAAGGGTGTTGATTATTACAACCAATTAATTAACAGGTTGCTAGACTCTAACATTGAGCCCATGGTGACTCTGTTCCACTGGGACCTTCCACAAGCTCTTCAGGTTCTTGGTGGCTGGCAGAATGACAGTATCATAGATGCTTTTGTAAGCTACGCAGACTTCTGCTTTTCCACTTTCGGGGATCGGATCAAGTTCTGGATTACTTTCCATGAGCCTTGGGTTATCAGCTACGCTGGTTATGGCACCGGAGAGCATCCTCCAGGAGTCGCTGACCCAGGAGTAGCATCTTACAAGGTAGGAACAGAGGAATAAGTAGGATCCTGCAGCTGCCATGTTTTTCTCCTCTGATGGTTCTGTACTTTAACTATGTTCAAGCCTAACGTGGCCTCTGAGAACAACTGTTTGCTTGTTGGATTTATGATACTTGCAAAAAATGGTCTAGCTAATGGATACTAGATGTGTTAATTTTATTTTTCTATTCTGAAAGCTGGTGTTGATGGATAGCCAGATTCTTGTTCTTATTCCAAAATCTAGTGCACTCTCTGGCTATGATTATTTGTTTTGTCAAAGTATCTTCTTTTGGATGGAGACAACGTTCTCACATGGCAATAATCTCAATGCTGAAGAGTTCCTGCGCGAAGCAGTGTGTCACATATTCGTCTGCTTTCTGCCCCCAGGTGGCTCACACAATTCTCAAGGCTCATGCCAAGGTCTGGCACCTGTATAATGACAAATACCGCTCTCAGCAGCTGGGAAAGGTGGGGCTGGTCCTGAACTCGGATTGGGCTGAACCCAAGACTCCAACCAGCTCTGAGGATATGAGGGCATCTGAGAGGTACCTGCAGTTCATGCTTGGCTGGTTTGCTCACCCTATATTTGTTAATGGTGATTACCCAGACGTCCTGAAGGCTCAGATCCAGGAAGTAAACCAGCAGTGCTCCACAACAGTTGCACAGCTGCCTCTGTTTACAGAAGAGGAGAAATCCTGGGTGAAAGGGACTGCAGATTTTTTTGGTCTTTCCCATTACACTTCCCGCTTGGTCAGTGCTGTGACTGCTGGGACCTGCGCATCAAGCTACGAGAGCATTGGTAACTTCTCCTTGCATGTAGATCCTTCTTGGCCACAGACTGCCTCTTCTTGGATCTATGTGGTCCCTTGGGGATTAAGAAGGCTGCTGAATTTTGTGTCCCAGGAATATACAGGGACAAAGATCCCAATTTACATAGCAGGAAATGGTATGCCAACAGAAGACACAGGGGATCTTATTAAGGACACTCTGCGAGTGGAGTATTTCCGCCAGTACATCAATGAGGCTCTAAAAGGTATGGAGAGATTTAATTTTTTCTTTTTAAATAATGGCAACTCATTATTCTGTCCTTTCCATGGTGGTTAACTTTAGAACATCACCACTTGCATAGTGATATGAGGTCAGCTGCCTATCGTGCATGTAGCGTGACCTCATATGCTTCAGCCCATCTGGTGTCCAGATATGGAACTCTCAGTTCTGCTAGATATGGGAATAGATTTTTCACAGGTATGGATTAATGTAGCTTGGACCTTAATGTCAGTCCCTCTGTGAGAATGGTGTTTTTGTAATTCAGCTTCCCTGAAGATGATTTGGCTGCAGGCTGATGCCTACAGACATCTCATAGATCAGGACTGAACGATGTCTTTCCTGATCAAGCAGATCTAACTGACAGCATCCTATACCATTTCAGGGTAGCATTTTCCAGGAGATATTTATATCTATCTCCATTGTTTTGAGCACGGTTCAAGGTATGCTTGTATCTTTGCAAATCGCTTATCAATTGACGTAAAAATAATACGAATGACTGAAGTTCTGGATATGTATAGAGGTTTGAGGTTTCAAATAGAGATTTGACTGATACTCTCTGAGATACACACATCAATACTGTCAGGAAAACCTTATTAAATATGCTGTATTAAACAGGTTGGTGATCAGTGTACAGCATTTGATCTTCTTGACCTAGTTCTCAACATACTGATAGAAGTGTTAAAAGAGCTACAGAAAACACAATTTAGTATTGCTTTTCTGCCTCAGCAGAAGTAAAGAGGATGGACTGCATATAGGAAGTGAACTTTTCTGGAATGAGAGATTTAGTGCTTTTGTGTAGGCAATGTGAGGAAGGGTGCTGCACTTGCCTCTTCTGGTACTGGATACGCTGCCCAGTTAAAAGAAACTCTCTTGTGCTCAGGGAAGATAAGCAAACACTAAATACACTTAATGTTTCAGTGTAACTATAGTGTTAAGTCTAAAAGTGCACCATGTACCTAAACTGATGAATTGTGCTTGAAAACAAGAACACGGGGGAAAGGATACCAGTGGCACAAGTGTCCTGTACTCAAGTATCTCTTGACTACTATCTCATTTCTCACGCATTTTTGTCACTAAGCATTTGACCAGCTCCTGTTACAGAGCTGCCTGCTTTTCTTGCCAGATACTCTAATTGTTTTGGGTGGGGAGGTTGCCTAAAAGAACCCATCAACATTTGTAGGCTTTTGGCTTATCACACTGTTGCCCCCAGTTGTGGTGCTTATGTTATGCCGTGCTGTGTTCAGAAAATGTCCAAATGAGTAACAGTGTCTTGTACTGTTTCTGTGACAGCGGTAAAACTAGACAACGTGGATGTTCGGTCATATATTGCTCGATCCCTGGTTGATGGCTTTGAAGGCCCAGCGGGGTACAGCCTAAAATTTGGGCTACATCATGTGAATTTTGAAGATAGCAACAGACCAAGGACTCCGAAGGCATCTGCTTATTTCTATTCCAGTGTTATTGAAAAAAATGGTTTCCCACCCGCAGTCTTGGACAGATTTTCTACACCAGCAGTGTTTCACCTACCCATGCCATCAAAGTTGCCAAATTTACCAGCATCAGAAGTTCCCTCCAAAGCAAAGGTTGTCTGGCATAAGTTTTCATCTCAAACAAAATTTGAAAGGGACATGTACTTTTATGGGACATTCCCAGAGGGCTTCACATGGGGTGTGTCGTCTTCTGCCTACCAGATAGAGGGAGGTTGGGACGCTGATGGCAAAGGACCCAGCATTTGGGATAACTTCACCCATGTCCCAGGGAATATAAACAATAATGATACTGGAGATATAGCTTGTGATAGTTACCACAAGGTGGAGGAAGATATTTACATGCTGAGAGCCTTAGGGGTAAATAACTATCGTTTCTCCCTGTCCTGGCCTCGAATTTTCCCCAACGGAAGGAAAAACTCCATAAACAGCCATGGAGTTGGCTACTATAACGGTCTCATTGATAGACTGGTTGCAAACAACATCACTCCAATTGTCACTCTCTACCACTGGGACCTGCCACAAGCTCTCCAGGACATTGGTGGCTGGGAGAACAGCACGCTGATTGACCTGTTTGATAGTTATGCGGACTTCTGTTTCCAGACCTTTGGGGACAGGGTGAAGTTCTGGATTACGTTCAATGAACCCCAAGTCATTGCCTGGGTTGGCTATGGTACTGGGGAATTTCCACCCAATGTCAAGGACCCAGGCAGTGCTCCCTACAGGGTTGCCCACATCTTACTGAAAGCTCACGCCAGGGTCTACCACACGTACGACGACAAATACAGAGCGAGTCAGCGAGGGGTCATCGCTCTGTGTCCCTACATCGACTGGGTTGAGCCGAAGACGCCAAGCGACCCCAGGGACATAGAAGCTGCAGACAGGTACCTGCAGTTTTCGGTGGGGTGGTTTACACACCCAGTTTTCAAAAATGGGGACTACCCTGAGGTCATGAAGTGGAAAGTTGGGAATAGGAGTGAGCTCCAGAACCTGCCATCGTCTCGCCTACCAGTTTTCACAGCGGAGGAGCGTGACTACATCAGGGGCACAGCAGATGTTTTCTGCTTCAACGCTTACACCTCCAAAATCGTAACCCACTCAACAACCCGGTTGAAGCCCGCCTCTTATGAGTATGACCAGGAAGTTTTAACACAGGTTGACAGCTCCTGGCCTTCCTCAGCTATTACTGGCCAGCGGGCTGTGGCCTGGGGGCTGAGGAGGCTACTGAACTGGATCAAAGAAGAATACGGAAATCCCCCAATGTACATAATTGAGAATGGAGTGGGGATAAATACCGCATCAGATACTGATGACAATAGCAGGATATTTTACTACAAAACGTACATTGATGAAGCTTTAAAAGGTACCAGTGTTTGCTTTTGTTCTGTTGGTGTTGTGGGTCTCCTCTCTAGATTTCTGGCTACTTTATTCCTCTGAAGAGTATTTTTTAAAAGTGATTGGTATCAGTCTTTAAATACTCAGAACACAATATGAGCATAGTGTTTCTTTCTACGATCTCCTTTGCATGACTGTTCTGTACTTTGCTTCCTCCAATTATGAAGAGTCTCTTGATCTTAGTTGACCCGTGCCAACTTTATGAAGCTGGAAGTGTGTATAAGCTTGCATGCGAATCCCTTGTGGTTCATTTAATGTGCGATTGTACTACTGATGCTTTTCCATTTGTTTCTGGTCTTTCAGCTTACAGGTTGGATGGTGTTAATCTGAAAGGATACAATGCTTGGTCACTTATGGATAACTTTGAATGGCTTCATGGTTATGATGCAAGATTTGGATTGCACCAGGTTGACTTTGACAATCCCAACAGGCCAAGAACCCCAAAGCGCTCTGCTGTGTACTACGCAGAAATCATCCGCAATAATGGTATCCCACTGCCAAAAGAAGATGAATTTTTATACGGAGAGTTTCCGAAGAACTTTTGGTGGAGTGTAGCAACTGCAGCGTATCAGGTTAGGAAACCAAGATGGACTCTTAAAGTATCTGCGGACAGTTAATTCATTCTGGATGAGACACCTACAGCTTCTGCAACATTAGGTTTTACCATAACTGAGGGTTAGTGTAACAACTGCTGTAAAAGGGAGGAACGTGGAGATATTTAAGGGCATGGTAATACCTCAGGAATGGAGAGAGCAGCATGGGCTTCACAAGAGCCAGCCAACAGGGAGCAGCAGGTGAACTGAAACAATGCCTGTTCTGTGACGTTGTACTTTGCTAATATGACTTGCCTTGAGGCCCAAGGGGTTTTACTAGTTTGGTACAGCAAAAACATTGCTATTTCTAATCTTAAGATGATAAGTCAAAATATTGTGCAGTGCCACAAAGGCTAACAGGCTGAAATCTTTGCTAGGCCAAGACCTAAATTTGGGATTTACTAACAATTCCCTCCCCTCCCTCTCCCACCCCATCTTCAATTACAGATTGAGGGAGGATGGAGAGCAGATGGGAAAGGACTTAGCGTTTGGGACAAATTTGCTCACACTCCTTTGAAAATCAGCAATGATGACACTGGAGATGTAGCTTGTGACAGCTACCACAGGATTGAAGAGGATGTGGAAATGTTGAAAAGCCTCAAGGTGTCTCACTATCGCTTTTCAATCTCATGGTCCCGCGTTCTCCCAGATGGCACCACCAGATACATCAATGAAAAGGGGCTGAACTACTATGAAAGGCTTATTGATGCTCTGCTGGCAGCTAACATTATGCCTCAGGTAACTAAAACCAGTAACTTTAAGGTAACTAAAAAACTGCAGAACCCATGTCTGACGCTTGGAGCACGTGTGTGTTTCCATCCATTCCCTCCTTCACAGAGAACTTGTTTTTCATTGTGTTCTGCAAGGAAACATGTTTTTTGCATAAGCAAATGATCTGGGAATATAGTGATATGTTAGAAATTACTACCCAGAAATATCACAGTAACCTTATTGTTGGCTGTTTCCAATTTCTTTCTCCTCCCTCGTGTGCTTGGAAGTGGATTTCACACAGACCTATGCAGTGATCTTCCCAGAGACTGAAGTGAGGCCGACCAACTTGTAGTTCCCAGGATCCTCCTTCTGCCTTTCTTGGAGATGGGTGTAACACTTTTCCTTTTCCCAGCAGTCGGGAAGCTCCACTGATCGGCATGGTTTGTCACATATAACGGACAGCGACCTCACCACTGCATCAATCGGCTCTTTCAGCACTGTTGAGTGAATCTGACCTCTCCCCACAGACTCCCAGACACACTCACCTTTTTTCTTCTTCTCCCTGTTGCTTCCCCACTGCTGGCTGCCCCTGCGCCCCCCCAAACCATGTGGTACATGGCGGGAGCGCATCCACACCGCCCAGGGGGCAATCCAGGAATATCCAGGAATATCTACGCAAGCATCCAATCGCGCCTCAGCAAACCTGTGCCTTCAGGGCGCTGCTCTCGACTGGTCCAGCGGCTGTGCCAGCCCAAACGGGTGTTCTGTTGGACTCTATTTCGTCTGCGAGTCCCTGCAGGCGTGGCAGTTCTTCACTGACGCGTTCTTGCTATCACAAGGTTGTAGTGGTTTTTGGTAAAAGCTTCATCTTCACTGTCAGGCCCTAGAGGTCGAGTCATTTCCCCATGTTCTAAAGAAACCGAAACGCTGGCAAAAAGGTGTTTTATTTGAGTGGCATGAGTGATGGCTACAAGATCAAACACCATTAGGAACAGGTAGCTGCAGATCAAAGCAGAGTTTATTTATGTTCAAAAGTGAGGCTGGGTTGCTGTCCTCATTGCTGCGAACAGAAGTGACTGGTTGAGTCCTTTCTCTTGCTGTCTTTCCCCACAGGTAACCCTCTTTCACTGGGACCTCCCACAGGCGCTGCAGGACGTTGGTGGGTGGGAGAATGATACTATAGTTCAGAGGTTTAAGGAATATGCCGAGCTCCTTTTCCAGAGACTGGGAGATAAAGTGAAATTTTGGATAACCCTCAACGAACCCTACAACACAGCATATTGTGGCTACGGCGTTGGCACAGCTGCTCCAGGTAAGACTGCTGGGCATGACCTCAGAGGCTTCGCAGCACCATAGGCACAACTCTGGTCTATGCTGCCGCAGAGCAGATGCTAGGGGCTGGCCGAGGCAGAGCAAGGATAACAGGGCGGTGGGGATAAATGGGGTTTGGGCTGCTGTGTGGTGAACAGGTCCTTCTTTCACTTTGTCTGTCCCCTCCAAAACCCATCCTCCTTCTTCCAGTCCTCCAATCCACCCTTCCTCTGCAACCTCCAGATTACACTTGCTGTCTGGAGCAGATCCCGTTTCCAGACAAGCTCTAGGGACTGCAGAGAAGGGTTAGGGCTGGAGGAGGGCCAAGCTCAGCTGTAGGGCAGAAGCAGGGGAAGAGGAGGGATGGGAGCTGGCCTGACCACCCAGCTTTCTGCTCTCCATACTGGCAGCAGCAGCCTGTTGCTGGGCTGGCAGCCCTGCATGGGCAGAGCACTGAACTAGCCTGTGTCCTGCTGCAAGGGCAGGATGGGACAGTGCGGGGCCCTGCACAGCCTGCCCACTGCTGCTGCGCCTTCAGCTGTCTCTGCCAATGCAGCCATCTCAGCCAGAGGGCACCAGGTGCTGCACATTTATTCATTTACTAGCGGCCACCTCTGGGTGTTCTGGGTGTTGAGTTGACCTGGGAAGCAGCCCATGAGAAAGCCCGGAACTGCTGCTCCACTGCCTGTGCTGACCCTGTCCCTGCAGGCATCTCCGTTCGGCCAGGGCGAGCGCCCTACGTGGTGGGGCACAACTTAATAAAGGCTCACGCAGAAGCCTGGCACCTCTACAATGAGACCTACCGGGCAAAACAAGGAGGATTAATCTCTATCACCATCAACTCCGACTGGGCAGAACCAAGGAACCCACACAACCAGCAGGACGTCGATGCTGCCAGTCGGTACTTGAAGGTACAGAGCCACCCTGTCACAGCTCCCCCTGCTGCTCCTGGGTTTGTTCCTGGTGGCACCCCCCTCTCTGGGTGCTGGCGATGCCCAGAACCCAGGTCAGCATCTCGCTGAAAGAAAATGATGAGCCGGAGGTGTCGGGAAATGTATCACCCTCCTCTGGTGGCTCATCAAGTGTGCAACAGAAATGAGACAAAATAGGGTTGCAGTGACAAAAGCTTATTATATTTACTGCCATTACATGGGTATCCCTGGGTATCTCCATGTGCTCCTTCATTATAAATTCAGGTGCTACCTATAAAGTGGCACATGAAGGAGAAATGGTTAAATCCCTTATTTTGATACAGAACTTATCCTTCTCCCTTATTTCCTGGCTCAGTTTTTTCTAGATTGGTTTGGTCATCCCATTTTCAAAAACGGTGATTATAATGAAGTGATGAAAACGAGGATTCGGGAACGCAGTCTGGCTCAGGGTCTCAAGGAGTCCCGGTAAGAGCCCAGGCACATACCTGCTTTTGTTCTACTCGCTGTGCTGAAGCCTACTTTTCTGATACAAGTGCTAAATTTCAATGATTCTATTGCAATGCTACTGTAAAAATCTTACTGTATTCTCACAGAATACATTTTGCCTTTACATTACATCCCTGCCTTTACCTCCCTCGCAAACTAAATTTACTAATGTAACGCATCTCTGGGGTGGTAAGTTGGCAGCTCAGAATGACAGAGTAAACGCTCTGCATTAGACAACAGTGCTTTACCTCTAGCCACGGTGTTCCAGCTCCCTCCTTGGTGATCCAGCGGAAGAGCAGAGCAGGTCCCTAAGTCACCATTCCTATGTGCCTCACATTCACCTTCTTTGTTTTTCTTTTTTTCCCGTTCTAGAGCTTGTTTGCACTCAACACTTTTAACCAGCACTGCCCCGATGCATGCTCATAGCCACTTCACATCCTTGCTCCAAGGCCTCTTGCCCTGCATGAACATGCTCACAAAGAAGCGCTCGAAGAAAAAGGGGTTGCTTAGTGCAGAGGTTGTTGAGCTGTATCTTCCATTTATACATCTGTTAGCTATCTTCCCTTGGGCTCTTAGACACCGTAATGCTATATTCAACAACCTGCAGCACCGAAGGCAGACCTTGTGCAAATTTAACCCTTTTGGATCCCACAACTGGGAAGAAACCCATGTCTAGAGGGAAGAGGGTCATGTGCCAATTTTACAGATGCTCTTAGGGCAAAAGAGTTTCTGACTTCTCTGACTAGAAGTACTTTTGAGCTCGAGCACAGCAAGATAAAACACAGAGAAGAACTGGTAACTATCACCCTTGTCTTCAGTTCTGTTTCCCGCTCCAGAACAAGCGTTACTTAATGGCTGGTGGACCCTAGAGCCTGGCAGCAGCTCTGCGCTGAGGTGGTGTTCCTGCCACTAACTTCTCGTTTGTCCATGAGCAGGGCCTCTAGCCATCAGGTATCTCTTTGCTGGTCAGAGGAAAGTCTGTTCCGCTCTTGGAGAACATGAGATCAGGAACCATGAACTGCATATTCCAGCAACAGCTTAGTTGAGTTTATACAATGTGACTGGGGAGCAAAAGAAGGGGAAATCCTGAAAAGACTTACAGTGTGAGGGGTTTATGCTTTTCTCTGTTTTCTATTGCAGACTTCCAGAATTTACTGAAAGTGAAAAGAAAAGGATTAAAGGCACATACGACTACTTCGGCCTAAATCATTATACTACAGTTTTAGCGTACAACTTCAACTATCCTGCTGGTGTTATGTCGTATGACTCCGATAGGTAAGAGATGAACGTAAATTACCGGGGTCAAGTAAAATATGTGCACCTGGAGCCTGGGCCAACTAAGCGATGTAAACTGACAGCAAATAAAGCCATGAGACAAACATTTTAAGATGTTATAATCAGTAACAGGGAAAATATCCCCAAATAGGATCTGTGATGATAGTCATTTTCACAGAAGTCCAGCAACAGCCCTTTTTTTTACATACCTGATGATAAATATGAACGAAACAAAGAAAATTAGGGGTTCTGCTAAAGGAAGGAATCTGCACTTGTGAGTCTCCAAATGGTTTGGGGTCAGCTGTAAACAGTATTTATTGTATTTCCTGCCCCAAATCTGCAGTTTGAACTGCTACATTATCCTGGTTTATGGACACTGCTCTGTTTGCTGTTAAACTGTTGTTACTTCCCTTGCCGAATCAGGTAAATGTAAATTCAACGCCTAAATAGGTAAATCACTTCATGGTTAAGTATACATAAGTCAAGATTTTTATTTAGATACCCATTTATTTCCCCAGCTTCAAAAGGTAAACAGTAGGAGCTTACCAGTTTTTCTGATGAGAATTAAGGTAATGGTGGGACCACACACAGGGGTGAACATTGGCCGTTTTCTGAAACGTTTCCACAGAGAACATACAAAATTATTGTAACATCCCTCTGCTGCTGCATCCCAGCCCCTGCAGTCCAGCCCTGTAGGAGGACACTGGCCCCAGCACTGGAGTGGGTGGAAATGGCAATTCTGTGCGCTCAAGCACTGCGTTCCACGTTCAACAGTACAAATGGTGTCAAAGGACAAAGATTAGGTGCTAACATCACATTCTCAGCCACAGCTGATTTAAGCAGAGTATGACTGTAAAGCAAAGTGGGAGAAGTATTTTCTAGAGGCGTGTGAGCACCAGCGCCCCTCGGCGCGCTGTGCTTTCACTGGCTTGCCACGATGTCACCTCTGGTTGAGTGTCCAGCGGAGCTGGGCCCTGCGTGTCTCAGCCCTGTGGCAGTGCGAACGCGCCAGGCGCAGCAGCAGACGCTTGGGAATGGTCCCTTGATCAGCGTGTCCTCCTCCCCAGGGGTGTCGCTACAGTAACCGACCGCAGCTGGCTGAAGTCTGGTTCCTCCTGGCTGAAAGTGACGCCCTTCGGTTTCCGAAAGATCCTGAGATGGATAAAGGAGGAGTACAACAACCCTCCCATTTACGTGACTGAAAATGGGGTCTCGGAAAGGGGAGCCTTAGACCTCAATGACACTTGGCGCATACATTACTATCGGAGCTACATTAACGAAGCACTGAAAGGTAGGAATGATTATTTAAATCTGATCATCTGCATCTCGAGAGCAGCAGTGTCTCACCACAAGATTGATGTGTATAAAGCACGTTATGAAGAGCTGCAAGACCGCTGCCCTCACGCTTGCAAGCTGCACGCTCACGTGCGTTTACTGTGTCCGTTTCTAAGAACCTCCAGGGTTAGCGGAAACTGCCCCTGGATAGGCACGACTTTGCAGGGAAAGGTGATCTGAGGGAAGAACAAACCCTGGGTTTAGCAGGGTAACTGCGGCCTCCTTGTGTCGCTGCACCTGGCAGCTGCTGGCCAGATGTTCAGAAAGCGCTCGTTTACTGCCTTTTAGCAGCAAGGCTCCGTAAACACTTGTTCAAGCAACAGCTGCACGTAGATGGCTTTTCTTCTCTGTTCCTAAACCTTTATTAGGCAAAAGCTTTGATAGTTGAGACAGAGAAAAGCAGTCTGCAGCCCGAGTGAGCTACCCTAGTCGCTCGTTAGCTGTAATGTGGCAGCTAAATTGCCTCAAAGCAACTGAGCTAAGGCAACACAAGAGAGGTGGGAATGGGGAGCTGGTGAAACCAATGAGGCCCAAGTGGCAATAACCTCGCTGCGCTCAGCGCCCTGCTGCGGTGCAGCATCCTGGAGCATCTCTGTGCCACTGCTGGCCTAGTGGCGTCACCTCCCGTCACCCGGCTGCAAACTAACCTGTTCTCTCTGGTCCCGGTGACAGCTGTGGTGCTTGACGGCGTCGACTTGCGAGGCTACACCGCGTGGACGCTGATGGACAACTTTGAGTGGGCAGTGGGCTTCGATGAAAGGTTTGGGTTGTATCACGTGAATCGCACAGACCCCAGCCTGTCGCGGCACCCCAAGGCCTCCGCCAGGTTTTACTCCCAGATCATAAACTGCAACGGGTTTCCAGACCCAGCAACGGGTCCACATCCCTGCCTGGAACCGGAGCCTGAAGGTAAGCGAGGCAGCAGAAATTGTGCTTGTGTGCGCATGCAGATCCAATTCTCATCCCAAAAGATTTCCATAATCTGTAGCCTTTAAAGACACCACCATTTTCTGCAATATTCTTTTTACGGGCTCCAGTAACACACTGACTAATCATCAGTCTTTATTCAGACTGAAGACACTCACAGGGAATGGTCACTCCTGCAAGCAAAACCAGAACAATGACGAAATTTTATGCAGTAGCACCTCAATACATGCCTGTCTCCAAAATGCAGCAAAAAAGTTATTCCATTCCACTTTTTTCTCATTATCAGAACTACCCAAGATGCTTTCCAAACCTCACACACTCAATATTCCCACATCACTTTTTCAAAACCATTTTCAACACTTTATAATGAATCTGATTTTTGGGTAGCCTTGGGAAGTACTCTTTTGTCATTTGCCTTCTCTGAACTAGAGGAGTACACTGAACAGCAACCACTGGTAGCGTGGAGTTTTTAAAGAATAGTTTTTATCAGCTTTTTGGGATGACCACAGCTGCCAGAGTACACTTGTCACTCCTGGAATGTCAAGAGTTACACTATGAGCCTCAGCTGAGCCTTTACTCTGAGCCAGAACTGCGTCAATCCCTGATCCCAAAGAATTACAGCTACTGCCAGCGTACTTAATAGCAACGGTGAAAGCCACAGCGACGCACACATGTACACGAAAGGCTGACCCCAGGCTGTGCACTAATGCTTTCCTACTGTTTTCCCAGGGACCGTGACACCAACAGACACTGCACCAGCACCAGCTGACAGCGTGCGCTTTTTGGGATTGGATTTAACATTCCAAAGTGCAGAAACAGGACTGTATGTGCTTTTTGCTCTTTCTATAGTTGGAGCATTGGCTTTGGCTCTTCTTGCATTGAAATATGGAATATTATCCAAAAAAGCCCGTCAACGACCCCCCATGGAACTTCATAAACTGTAAAGTTTCCACTTGCTAAAGTGTGTGTTTGATTTTTGTAAAAAAAAAAAGCCTATCGCACTAGGAAAAGAAACCTGCTCATACTACTGCAACCCTGTCTTGCCATAGAGATGGCTCCTCATTGTTTTGTTGTTTGCTTAACAAATTTAAAATACAAAATTTTTTTCCCCCTATGGTAACTGTCTCTCTTTTCTCCCCAGGCACTATGAATTTGATTTCTTAAGATCAAAGTAAAATTGCTTGTTCCTAGCTGCATAAGGATTCTGAACTTGAACTTTCCTCTGTTCTCATTCTCACCTCTTCATCTCCCCTTGGATGGTCTTTTCAAGGGATGGGAGAGCAGCCCCTAGCAGCTCTACTGCTTCTCAGTGCTTTTAAGACAAGTTAGTGTCTATACTGGTAAAAACTGGACTAGGAGAACGTACTGTTCTAGTGCAGCTACTGTACAGATTGTTTCTGCACCCCCCCCCTTCCTTTATCTCATCTACAGTATTTTTTTGAATTATGTATCACAAATTATTAAAAAAAATAAAATGGAAGTGGCCCTACTACTATACCTTCGCATTGGAACAGAGTATGGTACTTAATTAAACAAATCTCCTTCGAATAGGAATCCAAAGCAGCACAGAACACCTGTAACATTTAGGTCTCTACCAGCGAGGTGCAGAGTGCGTGGAGTCGTGGAGGGAAGGCCAGCATCCTTCCAGGCAGGAAAGCTGTAACTCTGCCTCCAAAATCAAAGCATCCAGGCTCTTGTGTTGCAGCCTCCTGCTAACAACATTTCCACTTTGTGTGATAAAGACCCATCTTTTTTCTTCTGGCATCATTGCTTGGACCCAAAACACTATTTCAGATTTTAATATGAACAATGCCTGAGTGAGGTCATTTAAACTGGGAAAAAAACTCTGTCTGTGTAACTTTCAGTGTATGATCCTCACTGCTTGCTTCCTTGGGACACAAGTACTCCAGAGGAACTTAACAAGAGAAGATAGTTATGTTTTCTGGAAAATAGTTTATTGAGTGCTTGGGAAATTAAAAACTACAAGGTTTTGCTTGCAGTTGCAGAAGCAAGAAAAAAGTTAAACATAAATTAGTTACCTGATTTGCTACTTACAGTGCTTCCGAAATCCTCATTTTAATCAGTCATTGCCCACCATGACCTTCATATTAATATCTGGCCCTTAAATTTATGTAGCAGAATATTTATAGATTAAAAAGTGCCTTTCTGTGGCAGTAGAATAATGATTATGAAAGCTGACGGAGATTTTCAGTCTTTTTAACTCTTTGCTTTTAGGCCTCCTAGCTATGCCCCCTTGATTTTTCTGACCTCGGTGACTTTATTCCATACTCCACTGCAGGAAAAGAATTAAGTAATTCAGTCAGTGTAAAATAAGCCCCACTTGTCCAGAAGCTGTAGTTGACTTAGATCAAATAAGGAAGAAAAAAAAAAAAAAGCCAGACAGCAATTACTGCAGTTAATCAAACTACATTTGTTGTGTAGAATTTCCATTCCACGTATTGTTTTCATCTTCTCCATCGTCTTGAGTCCTCAGTCTATATATTTTGCCTTCTTTTTTGAAGTCTTCCCCCCGCTTTTCCACTACTCGTTTCCTGACTGCTTGCCTAGGGTACAAACGACAGTGAGGTTTAACAGTTTCCCCAGTAATAATTACACAAGAGAAGCGAACGCAATAAATGCAAATCATGCATCCTTCCTTCTCTTATCCCTAATAATAGTTTTCTTTAGCCCTTTGTTTTCTTGGGAAGCAATACGCAGCTGAAAATTTGTCATTTGGCAGGCAGACTGACAGAATCTCATTTCCCCTGGAAAGTCCCTGTCACTGGAGCCATACACAGCTGCTGCACCTGAACCAGCCCAGCCACTCTCCGGGTACAGCAGATCTCATTCTCTAGGCAACACAAAACCTTAACTGTCAAAGTCAGACTTCAGTTGCTTGCGTTTCTTGCACAACCATACCCTAACAATCTGACATCTAATTTTCAAAATATTTAGCTTTCCAACAGTATCAGCTCAAGCGAAGCCCACATTTGTAAGTCATAGCTCAATTCCCTATTCATAAATGACTGCAAGACAATGCTTTTTCTACTCTCTAACTGGGGATTGAAGCGAACAAACAGGATCTTGCTTAATCACACACATAAAACCCAAGAAATCCCAGTCAGAACTGCCATGCAGTTTACGAGCCACCAGGTTATCCCTTTTAACCAGGTGGAAAGGGTGGTGGCCACAAACTGCAGAGAGAAGACAGCACTTAAGAGACAGATACAGTTTAGTTCCCCACTACGCGACAAAAACAATTCCCTGAGCAGTTTGGGAAAGAGCTGCCTTGACCAGTTTTGATTACCTGCTTTGCTCAACGCTGCCAGACGCTGGAGGATTCGAATGGTCTTGCTGGTGAGCTGATCTCACAGTAGACTGTGAGGGGGGTGGACTCGTGAACAGGAAGTTGCTAATAAATCTCCAAACCGCTAGGAGGGGATAAAGTATTGTGCCCAAGAACTTCCACAGGCCACTGCCTGAAGCCTGAACAACGGAAGTAGCAGGCCTTCCCGCCTGGACATGAACACACAAAGCAAACTGGTCAGATATTAAAGTCAAGCTCTTGCAGACAGAGTATTTCACCCATAGTTTAGAACCAGCTCAGTAGACACAAGTGAACTCCTTTGGTTACACATTAAACAAACATCTACATCACCACTTATCTGCTTCAGAAAAAGTCCTCCTCCAAATCAGTACTGCCAAAATTAATTTTGCCATTTGTCTTAGACATCGAAAAGACCAAAATTCAAACCAAATATTATCATGACATGACAAATATTATCATGGCAGATAGACAGCTAGAGTACTGCTGTTTGCCAAGGAAACAAAAAGGAAACCAACACCTACCGGCAGCAGCACTACCGAAGCACTGGGTGCTAACTCTAGTTCCAGTAATTTCTTTCCATAATCTTCTTTGGTAAACTCCCTTCTGGGAAACATTGTCGCCAGTGAAAAATTGCCGTATGCATTACCAACCGTCTGAAAATATAAAGAAAACATTTTATTTATAACTGTTCACTTTCAAACGACTGTAGATTTGCCAGCTGAGTTGCCCAAGACATCCGTCTCAAACTATCAGTCATCTTCATACACAGAAATGAAGGATTTTTCATATCCTACTATCTCTAATTAATGATACGCTGCAGTAATACAAAGGCAGTTGGTGGCACTGAAAAAGGCTGCTATAAAACCCCCCTTCAAATAAACACAAAAGAAAGCAGCTGACCACCGCAATCGACAACTAGTTGATGCTACAGCGAGTTGTAATCAGCATGTAGCTGAGAAAACGGAACACCAGTTTACCTGTGCAGCAAACTGCCTTGCTTCTTCCAGTCGTGCTTCAGAAGGGAACTGGTTAGTAAAGGAAGATCCATCTGGGAGGCGGAACTGGATCCTGGCTATTGCACTGCAGGAGATGTATTGAGGTCAGTCAGTACATGAACAGTTACGGACAAACGCGCCTGGGGCTTTAGGGACAGCCATCCTGCTTATGGCAGTGCGGACGGGTCCTAAGTTTGGCTCCACAGTTGCTAACCACCTGCTTGTATCTCACGACACATCTCTGGTTTTTAATCACAGTCTGAGACCCATCATCATGAAAAAAATGAATAGATGAATGAAAGACCGTATTTCTTTTGTGTAGCCTGTATTACTGTTCTTTGTTCAGTAAGTTGTATTACGAGGATATAGACACTTTAGCTGGCTTGGCAAGTAATGCTGTATTCACCCAGCTATGGCCCAGCATTACTGTTTGAGCTTCACGCCGACACAGGCTGCTACGCCTGCACTCGCCCTCTGTCAGGGGCAGCAGGAGACTCGCAGTGGCTCCCTAACTCCACATAAGCTCTCTACAGATGAGAACGTGTCTTAAAACAGCAGCGCTGGGCCGAGCAGGAGACAAACAGCTGACGAGCCCAATCGAGCCTTGCTGAATCCACGCCAATGGCACACACAACCCAACAGCTGGCTGGGTCGGCACCACGCTCCCAGCGCAGTCCTGCCGTTACCAGGTCACTCTGTCTAGCCGTTATCTATCATATTCTCACCTTACCTAGTTCCCCACCTAGCCCCGTTATCCCTGGCGTTTACGTCAAAGATCAAAGAGAAAAAGCTTTTATTTAACTAAAATAACACAAGAAGAAGGGTGGATAGTGTTTCATAATCAGGGAAGTCGAAAGGGTGCAAGTTATCAGAGAACATAATATTCATGTAAATAGCTACAAATAAATAATATAAAAGGAAGCCAACTTTTAATGCCACTATTTAAACAACAGTTCAACATGGCATCAACTAATAGACTATGATGTATATTAAATCTCTTAAAAGTTTATGTGAAGTTTCTTTACGTCTCTCCACAAAAAATACATTTCTTCCTCTACAGGAACTCACCTTCGCTCCTTTTGAGATGCTTCTTTTCTGGCCTCTATTTCAGCCTGTTTAGCCTGAAGAGCTGCAGCTTTCGCAGCTTCTGCCTCTTCCTTTGATTTTGCAAAGCGAGCTGCTCTCTCTGCACGATCCTGTAAAAGGACCACACAGAAACCTTAATTTTTACCATAAATTGTAGCTCAATATTAATTAAAACAGAGAGCTATGATCTGTACTCAGTACCCAACTAGGAGAAAAGACAGTAATGCTGCAAAGAACGATTCACTGCCAAACTGCAGGGGCTCGTGCCATTAGGCAAGATGGCACACTTTTCAGTGAGTCGCCAAGTTTAACACTCCAGTGAAGATAAAGGAAAAAGCCTTATGACAAGTTACATGATTACAGTTCTAAGTGTTCTATGGCCAAAACCTAATAAAGAGGAGGGATTTCAATTGCTATGAATTGTTTATATCCGTATATGTACACATATACGCAAACTTAGAAAATTCTCACTGCCATTGAGATCAGTGGCATAGATATCAACTAGATATCCCCTTACTTCTCCTCCCAAACTATGCTTAAATTGCAATTATTTTAGTGTTTAAAAGATAATTCTCCACTGGACTTGAGCAATACGACAGAAAAGTCTGTATGTTCATTCAGACAGAAAAGATCACCATGAATACAAAAGCAGAAGCTTCATTTCATACACAGGAAATGCTACATAAACCCTAAACACGTAAACTGTTATAATACGAGGCCACAGGATTTCAAACAAAAAAATGGACAAACTTTCAAAGTTTCATCAAATGAGGACATTTATCCTTTTAGGACACCCGTGGCCCTTGTGAGGGAGAAGCAGCAAGCTATCTTCCAAACTGAAAAATTTACCATTGCAATCTGCTGTCTTATACGCTCTCTAGCAGCTTTCTCTTCTGCCTTCTCTCTGTTCCTTTCCTCTAACATACGTTTTGTCAATTCTTCTTCCTGTCGTCTTTTGTATTCCAACATTTCTTTACCAGTTTTTCTCCGTTCAATTTCTTTCTTAATTTCTTTCTGAATAAACAGCAGGAGACATAAAAATTGAACCGCAAGATTACCTTGGATAAGAGTAAGACAAGATTGAAGCACATTTGTTTAAAAAGGAATTAAGCATTTATACAAATAATGGTACAAAAAAATAATCGCAAGGGGTTTTACATGTTTGTGTTACCTGTTCTTCTTCTTTCCTCTTCTCTTCTCGTCTCTCTTCAAGCTTTTTTGTTATTCTAAATTTAAGAATAAAGTGAAAAGTCTCTAAATTGCAGTATATGCTATTGACATTTTAAAATTTCCATGAAGCATTTTTAAACACAGAATAATGAAGCACATGAAAATGAACGTGAACTGTAACACAGTGTTAATACCTAGGAGTAACAGTAATGATTCATTCACATGTGGATGTACCATCCATAAAAAGATGAGGTGGTGATTCCCCACCTAGTTTCCAACTTTTAATGGAGTTCTAACATATTCCTTCTGTCCTTTTCCACTCAGTAAAAGAAGAATTTTACATATTCTTCCTGTTGAACCAACTTGTAAGACATAAAATAAGCAAATACCATTTATGATCTATAGCAAGAGAAACGCTAAGTCTCAATCTCCCCTTAGCTATTTAAGCCATATTACAAATAGTATCAGTCTTACAGATGCTAAAAACAAGTTTATACACAAAATCTTGCATTTAAAACAATCAATTTAATCAATGAATCATGTATTGAACCAGATGTTTCTGGTCACCATACTTTAAAATATTAGAACTAGCATTGCTCACACCTCATTACTGTTCACTGATAAAAACAAAAGAAAAGTCTCAGAATAGGATTCCTCTGGTGTTTTTAACATGCCTAGACTACAAACAGTCATCAAAAAGACACTAAAAAGAAATACTCTGTATTTCTTTTTATGTATGTATATATATTTTTATATATAAGACACCTCTGTACAAAATCTAGGTTAGCACTTTATTACCCGAGTTTTAAGTGGTTTAACTCCTTCAAAATTTTTGCAGCAAACATATTGTCTGTATTCAAGTTACATTCAAGTAGAATCATAGAATCACTTGGGTTGGAAGAGACCTTCAAGATCATCAAGTCCAACCATAAACCTATGCCAAAACCACCCTAACCCATGTCCCTCAGCACCACGTCTACCTGTCTTTTAAATCCCTCCTGGGATGGCGATTCCACCACCTCCCTGGGCAGCCTGTTCCAATGCTTGATAACCCTTTTGGTAAAGAAGTTTTTCCTAATATCCAACCTAAGTCTTCCCTGGAACAACTTGAGGCCATTTCCTCTTGTCCGGTGGCTTGTTACTTGGGAGAAGAGACTGACCCCCACCTCGCTATTACCTTCTAAGTAGGGAGAACACTTTTAGTTTTCTAGATTACCCTTTTCTTTCAGAGTACGTGAAAAATGCAATTAATTTAAAAGCTGGTTTTGTATCAACGCTAGTAATGTCACAGACATCTAAACAAAAGTAAAACCACATAAATGTTTGCCAGATGATAACAGAGTAAGAACCAAAAAATATTGTAATTAAGCCTGTTCCAAAAAAACCCCACCCCAAGCTCAACAAAACCACCTCCTAAGAAACAAATACAATTCATTAGGAAGTCTGTGAAAGACGACTTACCTTTCTACTTTGAGTGTAAGATCATTCACAGGCTGAGCATCATTCACTTGCTCATCTGAAGAATTAGTTGCTTCCTGGCTTGCTTGACCTGAATGTGCTCCATCTTCAACTGATTTACAAGAAAGTAATGCGTAAGGAGAAAAAAAAAAAAAGGTGTATTTCTTGTAAGAAATTGTTATGCTAATTTCCAGCAACTAGGCTATCTCAGGGAGATGTGAGGCTCTGCTATTTAGACACCACCCCCAACAATTTGGTTTTAGGTTACTATCCCAAAGAAACTTTTTAAACTGAATCTTATTTCAAGAAAGCATACACAATTTTTATTGTATTACAAACCATAGATTCCTCACTCATTAAAACTGAGCAGAATGACAAGTTATTCTTCCCTCTAGACTTGGAAGAAGCATACTGGCATACCCAAGTTTTTCCTCAATTTTCCTCAAGTCCATTCACTATATTGCCTTTTATGTACCGTCATATAACAATTTAAGAAAAGGAAAAGCAAATTAGCTAGCATTTTTGTAAAAACACTAACCATTACCAGCAGAAGGGCTTATTGTCTCCGACATATGAGACTGAGAAGAGTCACAAAACTCCACTGCTCTGGATTGTGTATTTTCTGGAGCACCATCAGATTGAGAGGAGGGACAAGGAGTAGATGACTGACTGCCATTTTCCAAAGGCTGCCCTTTTACTGTGTGCATCTAAGAAATTGGGGGGAAAAAAACCAAACGAGACTATAAAACTTTGAATATTTTCCACAGGTTCACAGGTCAAGACTAAACTATCTTTGGAGAATCAGTCCTATTTTAAATATAAACCAAAAATTATCACATTGTTGACTACGATGCAATCATACATGTCATTTTTTTCCTAATCTTAGTCTTACACTTGAAATCAAAGCAATAAAACTATCTACATTCATATGTTTCATAGCATAATTTTATAAATACATTACAAGGCAGTACTACAAAGCCACACATGAACAGAAGTATTCATCGGTATGTCATTCCAGTTTAGAGTTCTTGCCATATTTCTTCAACACTGCAGGTGTTACACATATAATTATTTATTTTATGTTTACACATAAAATAATCTGGGAAACAAAAAAAGTAACAGCACTTCTGCACAGTGCTTTGAAATCTGTTTAATTTGTGTCCTGAATTTCAGCTTGCAGCTTCTGTTGTTGAAGGATACAGAACAGGTAGTTCATACGTGCCCAAGGCACACACTAAGGGCCAGGGACATCTCCCATCTTAAGCGTGCGCCACCTAGCTCAACCTGAACGACCCGGTCCGTTAGCAAGCGTTACCTGTTTCACTTTATGGATTCTGGTAACAAGCTCTTCAACAGAAACACTGCCAGCAATAACTTCCAAAGGGATTCCATTGTCTCCTATAAAAAAACTGGATGGAACGCACACTACAGGATCTGCACAGCAACAGTTAAGGGCAACTAATGACAGGAAAAGCAGAACTCCTCCCTAAGGAAGCTTCTAGCCCAATACTCAACCCCCACCTGGTCACCAGCAGTCAGTGCCAAGGGATGAAGAAAAAAAGACACTAAGAAAAATGCTGGAAAACATTACATACAACTGATTAGTATTTCTTCTTTGCTTTGAAATGGTTTAAGCCAAAATATATATTTCGACCTGAAAGATTTTATTTTTGTGTGAGACAACATGTTATGTAGACAATAATGAATTCTTTAGAGCATCAAGAAAATTCAAGGTACTGGATTCCCCTTCTCAGCACCACACAGAATTCCTGAGCTATATGCAGAGACCTGCTTAAGGCAGGCAGATGTTTAGCTAACTTCACACCTGTGTATCTGACAGAACCCAGGCTGCTACCTGTTCCTCCTCCTCTGAAACTCTGAACTCCAGCTAATAATTTAAAGCTTTGTTTGTTTTCTAATATTGATGAGTAATACCAATGGGTTATTTTGATTACATAAAGCTTTGGTTAATTTTCTATTTGGAGAATTACATAACATTAACATCAAAAAACCCAACTTGTTCACCTTCTCTAAGAACTGACACCAAGTTGAATACATAGACAGCATCTTTTAACTATACAGTTTATTGCTTATTTTTGTGCCACAAGAAGTATTTTTAATAATCTTGCTTGTAAATATTTGCCTTAAAAACAGTATTAACTTATGAAGACAATTATCTGTAATCATGATGCAGCATCTAAACTGATCTCAAAGGATACAAATTTGAGAAAACTGCAGGCATGCTTCACTGTTCAAAAGAAAAGATTCATTTAGGAGGAGCAATCAGTTCGCAACAACTTCACATTAAATCTTTAATCATAAAAATAACTGTCCTACTACCACACACAAAGCTATTTAAATACTTGAGAGAACACTAACAGCAAATTTGCATTGCATCTTCTCATTAACATTTTGCATAAGTGTTGACATGGTGACAATCCCTGGTTATCACAGTTGACTACACAAGATTTAGGGAAACAGCGCTAAGAAGCAATTCAGGAAAAAGACATCTATTGAGTGCAAATAATATAGTAAGTCTAATAAAACATCTACAGAGCATTTCAAAATAATACCATTTGGGGAAATGCCAACGCACTTTCTGCACCTGGACTGGAACACTTAAACATGACAAAAATGGCCGAGTGATTTACCTGAGAACTTCAATGCTTCTCTATTCTGTGCGTTACAATAGACACAAACACATTTTCTCTGGGGCTTTGCAGATTTTTATCTTTCTGAATTCATGAGAGTTTTAAAATTCATTACGTAACTTGGCAAATTGAGAACTGCCTCAAGAGTACTTGCATTTTGATTCCAGGTTTTTTACATAACTTTTGTGTCTCTTCCTGTTAAAAAAGGACAGCCTTAAGCATTCTTTTACTAGTACTGAAATACAGTCCAAAATATGCAATGAATATTCGGCAGAACACAACAGTAAATTTTGAAGTTTGGAATTTTCTCAGGCTCTAGTGGCTTCAGGAATACTGAATTCACTTATGCTCTGGAACCTTCTATTTAGACTACCTCCAAATCAAGGCGAGGACTTCAAAAGCCTCTTATTCTCATCATCATCAATGAAAGACTGTGCAAGAGACAGAATTAGAATAGGATCAAACCTTTTGGTGTCGATTTTAATAGCAACAAAACCATCTGAGGCAGCTTCAGTCACTTTCTCGTCTTCCCACCTTGCAGCCATCTCAGTCGATTGTTCATCCTCACCTGCAAGATACAGCACACAGGTGAAGCTAAACCCACCACTAATTACTGCCTCTGGTCTGATTCTAGCTTTGCTTCAGCTGCTTGAAATCACCTTTGAAAGACACTCTTGTGATTATTTTCAAGCTGGTTTATTTATTTCTTCATTTTTAAATAATCTGGAGACAATTAACTCCAGCTGATTTGCCTTGCTGATGTGACAAAAGCCTGATAATACCCCAAATCCTTCTAAGTTAGCCAACTGGTAGCTTTTGCAGCCATTCGCCTGCATGGTGAGCTGGTCCAAGGGAGCAGGAACAGGGACAGAGGAACTGGAGGTGATGGCGAGTGCAAAGATTGGCTTGATTGCATCATCTAATTGCACAACTACCAATGGACCTCCTTTTCACTTTATACCATGTATGCTTATGCTTTAGTATTTTGCTTCAGTATACACATAATATGCAAGGAGGTCCCACAGCACAGAGGGAACCACTGCTTCTCCCTGACATTAAACTTGAGCTGCTAACATGCTAAAACTATCCACTGCTTACCCCTCGTTACAAATTTAATTACACATTGGTACACCACTCCTTGTAAACACCTAATTCAGCAGACAAGGTTTCACAGTTTGACAGTGGTAAAAAGAGAGAAACAAACCACAAACCAAGAAACATTTGTTTGCAGGATTATTTGTAATTTAGTTTTATATTCCAGTTCCTGACATGAACAGTAACAGTAGGAGGGGAGGAAAAGGAGCGGGAGCACAGAGGAACAAGAGTAACAGTAGAAGAGCAGCTACTTAAGCAAGGGCAATTGAGAAGATGCTCTCGGGCCACAGATTCAGAAGTAACACAACAATCACACATTTTTTTTCCAAACCACTGGTTTAGTGAGGATGTGGGTTAATACACAGATTCGATGAATATTAACCATCTTTCAACAAGTAAACTGGCCTGCAACCATTTGTTTATCTTCAATCTGCATTACTTCCTAGCAGCTTGGAATCAACTGTACTCTTGATGAAGAATTTGAGTCACAAGCACAGAAGTATAGTAGCCCATTATTCAATGACAACAACAAACCATTTGTTTATTTCATCCCAGTTGCCATTTCATGCAGTGTTTTTCACTTGTTAAAGATCAGGAGTTACATGTGGAGTCCCCGGGGTGAAGCACTGCTGTCTTAAGGCCACGACCGTCTGGCCACAATTCTTCTCAGAGACACGTGTATCAAAAATATACCAACTTTGGAGAAGTGTTTTCCTAGCACATGTATTGATTTTTCCCTGGAAGTATTACAAGTGAGAAAGTATTCATCTCTACTACTATTATTCTACATAAACAAGTAAGCGTTTAGGATATTTTAGGTAGGAACCTTTCCTCTTCCTTTAAGTGCAGTGCTTCCAATGGATGCAGCTGTTCTGCGAGGAGCAGTTCAGCCTCCTCCCCCGTTTCCAAATGCTCAGAGACAGGCAGCTGCTTCACCACCCACTTTTTCAGAAGGACATGTGCTCATCCGATTAGGCTACTAAAAATATCTGAATACTTGCCTAACACTAACTTTTCCACACAAACAACTGCTGTAGAAAAAGAATGCTGAAAGACACAAACAGGTCAGAGACTGTTCACAGTACAGTCTTAGAGATGTGACCCACGAATGAAAATCTTGGTAACTCACATTTTATAAAGCTCTGTGCCATGAAGCACAGTTTGATACTGTGACTACCCACAGAACAGCTGCTTATCCTCATGTATCTTTTCATTGTGATAACCCTTTCTCATTTGGGGATTAAGGTTAATTTATTACAGTTTTGTAGCAGCAATTATATTCTGAAATGAAAACTGCCAGGTCACAGGAAAAGCATCAGGAAAGTCAAGGGGTCAAGCTGAATAGAACTCGACACAATTCATAATTCTATTAAACACCAAGCTACTGCAACCGCCTCAGAATTCTACTTCCCGAGATTCAGTTTTCTTATGTTTCTCAAACAAAAGCATCGCTTTATTTCACCTAGCAGAAAGCCCTGTACACAATTCACAGTCACACTTGCTCATCTCTCTAATTTGGTCAGGTAAATTTAGGTATCTACATAGGGAAAACAGACCCATCATTTCTCAAGTGATTCAGGTAATTGGAAGAGACTCTTCCTGCTCAATGATTTATTTCCTCTACAAAGAACTTATTCAAAACCATCACAAGTTGTCACAGGACATTAATTCCCCTATTCCTTAGCACACAGTCATCAGAGAAAAGCGTTTTCCTTTTAGAAGAAGAAGGATAAGGCAGATGACTTCTCAACGTCCAACATTTCATAACTAACTACTCAGTAAAAGCAAGGATTGCCCCTGGAAACAACAGGAAGTCAGGACACTAAGCTGTTCTCCTCCTCCTCCTTTGAGTCATTTCACATATTTAACTTAAAAAGTCCTTTGATACAGCTTGACTACAAAATACTAACAAATAGCTTGTTGATTGCAAATCAGTGCTTTGTAAAAAAAATAATCTAAGAAGAAAATTATAAACAAAGGAAGGAGTTTTTCCTACTAACAGTACTAAAAAGAAACACAAACATTTTAACTTGAAGTTTTTTCTTTTCTCCTCCCTTATTTTTTTCACTTCTGAAAAACACTTTTTATGAGTGGTCTGGTATTTTCATGATCAGAACACATCTACCTTTTGGAAAGAATAATGTTAGAAACCTCAACCAGAACACAGGAGGTACCTGAAGGAGCTTCATATCAAAGGAACAATTAACTTTAATAATTCATTGAGAGGAGTTTTTTAACTCTGCAGGTTAAAAAATCATCTACAGAACAGCTACCAACAAGACACCAGAGACATTCACCAAACCCGTTTCAGTATCAGGAATACTTTCTCCCAGTGCAGCAGCAGAACCTCGTAGTAATTATTTGATACCACACAGTAACTCACCTGGTCCCCGGACACAAAATTCCTTGCTCTGCGTGTACAAAAGCCTCTAATCTAACATCTCACCTTAATCTTTAAAATCAGTTTTGTACGGCAGATACGCTTCACCTCATGCTCCCTGGAGAGTACAGAGCAACTGCTTGTATTGCAGCTTCCCGTGAATTCATTGGGATCTTTAATACGCTTACACAACCGCATCACCAGGATATGCCACGAAGGTTTTAAAAACGGAAATAAAAAAATCTTACGATTACAGCTGCAAACACAAATGTGAAAGAAATAAACTGGTTGAACAACATGCAACTGCAGTCACAAACACCACCTCATTGTTAAGATAAATAGCCACATTATTCCTTGCTTGACTGGAAAATATTCTAGAATCAGAAAGAGTAATCCAGTTCTTTATTTTCTAGTGCTTGTTTAGAGAAGCACAGTGAAGAGGAAGAGAGGGCCAGACAGATCGTAGCAGAAATCAGAGATGGACCTACCAGAATTCAGTAATTTTTATCAAGGCTTATCTAATAGCTATTCTCCACAGTGGCCACCCTAAAATGACAATATTTTCCCTTTCTCTCATTTTTTTACCTGTATTAATTTTTTGTCACCGTTACTGGATGAAGCGTACAAAACCAAACAGATACACTGAACCCTTCTGACAGCATGTTTTCCTGCTCAGAAAGCTGCTTTCAAATGCTTGTCTCCGGTGGCTATGGGCAAGCGCGTAGGGCAAAGACTCAAAGCCACCAACCACCTGTGCGGTTTTTAACATGGATCTACCCAAACAACAAACCAAATCATGGCTAACATAAAACCAGACTGTTCTTTCAGCACTTGGCATTCTTCTAACACACCCGCTTCCACATGCGGGGAGAAAGTATGGTCTTGGGCTTCCCAATCCGCTTTCCCAGCAGGCGTCACAGAACTGCTTCGCCATCAGCTCCATCACAGGTCAGCTGCCCTGATCCCGCTATTCCTAGGGTAGACCAGAACTCAGCAGAACTCTCCGACTCTTTCATTTTGGAGATATGGCCGCCCGAAGTAACACTCCCTTTTTCAGCACTCGTAAGAACAAACAAAACAAATCCTCACAGCACACTACAACGTCAAAACTAGGTGACGTTCCTGCAATCATAAATTTATCTCCACTATGTATATCGACATACTCCTACATCCACCTTGTCAACACTAACATCTAAAAGGCCAGTTTTGTGTACAATTTTAGTTTCATAAGAAATACTGGAAATAAGTTACAATGTGCACTTCTCAACCCCTGATATATATGTATCGAGTTCAAAATTACTGAATTACTATTAAAAAAAAATAAATCTTTGTGGTGGGTTGACCCTGGCTGGACACCAGGTGCCCATCAAGGCCACTTTATCCATCAGTCCCCCTCCTCAAGTGGACAGGGGAGAGAAAACATCGTGGTCAGCTCATGGGTCAAGATAAGGACAAGGAGATCTCTCACCAATTACTGTCACAGGCAAAATAGACTGGCCTTGGGGAAAAATAACTTAATTTATTGCCAATCAAAAGTCAGAGTAATATAATGAGAAATAAATAAAAAAAATAATCTTCAAACACTTTCCTCCCACCCCTCCTTTCTTCCCAGGCTTAACTTTATTCCTGATTTCTCTACCTCTTCCCCGCCAGCAGCACAGGGGGACGGGGAATGGGAGTTGTGGTCATTTCATCCCACGTTGTCTCTGCTGTTCCTTCCTCCCCAGGGGGAGGACTCCTCACACTCCTCCCCTGCTCCAGTGTGGGGTCTCACCCATGGAGACAGTCCTCCACAAGCTTCTCCAACGCGGGCCCTTCCCACGGGCTGCAGTTCTTCATGAACTGCTCCAGCGTGGGTCCCTTCCAGAGGGTGCATTCCTTCAGGGACAGACTGCTCCAGCATGGGTCCCCCACGGGGCCACAAATCCTGCCAGCAAACCTGCTCCCGCCAGGCGGATCCGTCTTGGGGCTGGCTGGCATGGGCTCTGTTGGACACAGGGGAAGCTTCTAGCAGCTTCTGACAGAAGCCACCCCTGTAGCTTAGCACCAATACAAGAGCATCTGAAACATCCAAGAAATTTAGTAGAGAACTTTTAACCCTGAGTTGGGGGGGAAGATCAGCCTTTACTCAAGTCACAGCACATAGTGTTCACAGGTGAAGATGTCAAGTGTTGCAAAACACTTGTTTCAGAAAGTTTCTTGTTGTTTACCACCCAGCTTTCCATTTAATTGCATACAACACGCTACAAGCATCTCACTCACTTATGAAGGCAGAGAGGTATTAGGCAGGCGCTGTAGGTAAACACACTAAAGTATGTTTATGAAAAAAAAAAGTAAATATTCCAATAGTTAAAAGCTTTCACATCACAGCACCCACCTGCCATGATGACTCAAAGGCTTTAAAATGCTGCCTTAGAGCCTGCACACACTACCCCATCCCTTCCTCCAGCACCAACACAGCATGTTGTGGGCTGAGATCTTGATTTCTAGCAGTATGTGTAATACCCAGCAGATATTAATGCTGTTCTCCAAGTATAAGGAGAGTTATGTCAACAAAGGAACTTAACTGCACTTTATTCTGGGAGTTCACATCCCATTTGGGAATGAACTTTGGGTTGAAGGTAAGCAAATCCCATGGTTCCATAACTCTATAGGGAACAACGCTAGTCACACCTTTAGCGTGTTTGTTTTTCCATGAGGCACCTGAAAAACTTCAAGCCACAAGCACCTAAGGCAATAATAAAACCAACAGAAACACCACACACATATGCATAAAAACACAAGAAGAAAGTTAGAGCCCATCTAATGTCCTCCTTTCCCTTTAGCCGTTCTCATTTTCCCGGACAGAAAGGCAACGTACACACAGACAATGCGAGTTTCTGTACACTTTTTCTTCAATTACAGACCAAAAAACATATGGAACTGGAAAGAAAGAGGACACAAACAGCTGGGAAAGTTACAGCAGCAGGCCTGAACGCGGGCTTACGCAAGGACGTAAGGAAGGGAAAAGCGAAATATCCATCTCCCTGCCCCAGAGCGGCGCGTACCGCCGCGATGTACCACAGCAAGGGCCAGGCCGGGGGGCCGGGCCGGGCCGGGCGGCGGGGGGGACTGGGCCTGACACAGCAGAAACGCCGGCGGGGCGGGAGGGGAGGCGGGGACCCAGCAGCTGGCGAAGGCGCTGCGGAGCCTGCGGCGAGCTCCGCCCGGGGGCGAGCCCAGCCCAGCCGAGCCCAGGCGCGGCGCCGGACGACAGGGCC